>PISX010003903.1:0-129825 GCA_004024625.1 Mellivora capensis
AAGGTGATGCTGGCCTCATAAAATGAGTTTGGAAGTTTTCCTTCCATTTCTATTTTTTGGAACAGTTTCAGGAGAATAGGAATTAATTCTTCTTTAAATGTTTCATAGAATTCCCCTGGGAAGCCGGCTGACCCTGGGCTTTTGTTTATTTGGAGATTTTTGATGACTCTTTCAATCTCCTTGCTGGTTATGGGTCTGTTCAGGTTTTCTCTTTCTTCCTGGTTCAGTTGTGGTAGCTTATATATCTCTGGAAATGTATCCATTTCTTCCAGATAGTCGAATTTGTTGGCGTAGAGTTGCTCATAGTATGTTCTTATAATTGTATTTCTTTGGGGTTGGTTGTGATCTCTCCTCTTTCATTCATGATTTTATTTATTTGGGTCTTTTCTCTTTTCTTTAAATTATAGGTTTTTAATTACACATAAATACTGTACAGAAACTTTTTATGATCTGACTAAAATGCTCAAGTCTATAGGTAATATGAAATGTGCTATAGTTGTAGTGCACATATATAGTCCTATAATTTTATATTTTTAGTTAACCTCTTGAGCCTCCACCTTTGCTTTTAGCAGGAAATTGAGATCTTTTGAAATGTCCAAAGATCGCTAGGATTTACTGTTATAATCTACCTGCACAATCCCACAGAGGAGCTGGCCTACTACTCTCATGAAAGAGAACTAGGGTCTGATTAATCTACTTTCAGTGTTGTTTCTTCCTGCCAAATGATTCCATAGATGAAGACTGGTCTTATGCAGCTTATTTGACTATACTCATCCAGGCTTATTGTAGAGTGCCCCATGCTTGGCATTCTGAAACTTCAGCCTTAGCACTCAGCTTAATGTCACCTTTCAGGGAGTAGCTGGTGCTGGGATTCCCTTCCTGGAACTTATCTTTTGTAGCAGAATTCTTTTCTTAAACCTTTCGAACAAAATGGTTTTATTACTTATTTTTCTTCAAATAGTGGTGTTATTTAATCACCCTCTTAAGAGAGGCTATCTTTAATGACTCGAGGATTCCTACAACTACCTTTCTAAAGGAAGGTAGAGTCAGAGTCAAAAGTGTTTGTCTTAAGGAGGATTTTACAAGTGATTTTGTAGATGTTTGGCTCCTTGCCCACTATAAGAAAAAAATACGAAATTCAATCCCTTTTGGCACATTCCATTTCATAAAGAATGAAGAAATTCTAAGTAAATTATCACTTACAAATATAATACAAACCACAAATCATTCCATGAAGGAATCTACGTGGATTTTCTAAATATGGCAAAAATTTTGATATGTGCCAGTTATCATCTGGAAGAGAATGATATTTAATTAGGAAGTTCTATCTCAGCATAGTAACAAACTGTCATGGGTTCATACTGCATGACTCTATAAACATTTAAAAATGATAGCAAGTTAAAGGGACTTCTGCCTTGGCCATGCCAGAGTAATTTGTTCCAACTTGTCCTCTTACTGTAATCCAGCAGATAACTGGAAATGAGTATAGGATTGTGATTCCCGTAGAAGGCAAACAAATGAGGTGAGCCCTATGATAGTCCCAGCTTACACTCTTGAGGTAAATCATGAGGTAAATCTTGAGATAAATCATAATGTAGGAAGAGAAAAAGCAAAGCCTGGTATGATCACTGAATGAAAGAGACAGAGATCAGAGGTTGAAAAGATGAAGACGATATCCAAAATTTGTGGAGCAGAGAATTGGATAGAGAGGAACTATGCATAAAAAGAGCTCCAAAAATTTGCATAGGGACCCTTATGTATGTTGACAATTATGAGTCTGTGCATAATTTAAGCCCAATTTCACATGGCCAGGCAAGTACTGTTGGGGAGACTTAACCTGAACAATTCCAGGAGCTATCACAGAACTAGGCCACATTCAAATTCTAACCAGCCAGAGCATAGGCTCTTTGTTGACTACCTGAGGTACTCATAAGAATTACACCTGAAGGGTTTTCACCTTAGTAGTAAGGGTAAACAATCCCTAGAGTAAAGGATACTTTGGATCTCCTCATTGTTAGAAAGCTGAGAAACAACCTTCAAAAGGATCTACAACTAAGCTTAATGCTTATAAGGGCAAAATTCAACACTCTTTAAAGAAAGGGATAAAATCCAGGCACTAAACAATGTAAAACCATGTCTAGCATCCAACAAAAATTTGGAAGATATGATACAAAACAAAAACTGACTCACTACCAGGAGAAAAATTAATTTAATAGAAACAGAATAGATACAGAATGCTAGAATTAATAGACAAAAACTGTAAAATAGTTACAAACACGCACAGTGATTAAATCAAAACAGAACAAAACAATAGACATAGAATGGGACAATGTAAAAAAATATCCAGAAAGTTATCACTTCTGCTTAAACTATAGAAAGCTGCAAGAAAATTTCACTTCCACCTGAGAGGAGGCTAAACAATATCCATCTAAAGATGTCCAAGACTCGATAAAATGCCAGCTGTCCCCAAACTCATCTATAGATTGAATGAGATCTCAAAAATTTTAGACTTTTAAAAGAAGAAATCAGTGGCCTAGTTATAACTTTTACATGGAAATGCAAAGGTTCTGAAATAGTCAAAACAGGTTTTTAAATTATTAGCAATTTGACAGGGCTTCTATTTCTTGATTTCAGTATTTACCATCAGGCTGTAGTAATCAACATTGTGTAGTATTGTGTGGGGTTGAATTTTTCACAAAGATACCTAGGCAATTCAATGAGGGAGAGTATACTCTTTGAAACAAAAAGTACTGGAAAAAAACAGATGTTAATTTGGAAATGGAGCTGATTGTTACCTTAAACAAAACACAAATATTAAGTCTAAATTTATCATAGACCTAAACATAACCAAATCTATACAACCACTGAAATGTAAGACAAGACCTTCACAACTTGAGACTATATGAAGACTTCTTAAGGTAACATCAGGAACTAAAAGACTTGATAATTGGATGCCACCAAAATTAGAGCTTCATTCTCTTTATAATAAAATGGAAAGACAAGACAAAGACTAGGAGAAAATATCCACAGTACATATACTGAATGTGCATAACATATATTTAAAATGAGTTGCAGGTAGTTTTCACAAAAGAGAATATGTGGATGGCCAATAAACATTTGAAACTGTTTAATATTTTTTCCTTCGTTGAAATGTAAGTTAGGGTACATGGGTAGCTCATTTGGCTGAGTGTTGGGCTCTTGATTTCGGTACAGGTCATGATCTCAGGGTGGTGAGATGGAGCTGAGTCTGGCTCTGCACTGGCCATGGAGCCTGTTGAAGATTCTCTCTTCTCCCTCCACTACCCCCTGCTCGCACATGTGCACACGCTTGCATGCTCTCTCTCTCTTTAAAAAGAAAAAAAAAAGTTAAAAATACTGCATACATACTAGAATGGCTAAAATTTTAGAAGGGTGACCGTACCAAGTATTATGGAGAATATAGCAATTGGAACACTCAAACATGGTTGGTGAAAAGATAAAAGGTTACAACCACTTTTCACAAACCATTTGCTTGTTTCTTATAAAGTTATGAATAATACTCACATTGCAACCCACCGTTCTTCTCCCAGATATTTACCCAAGAGAACTATAAGCATAGTCTACACGAAGATTCATGCAAATATTCATAGTGGCTTTATATGTAATAACACAAAATTAGAAACAACCCAAACATCTATCAACACGGCAGTGGACAAACTGTGACCTATGTATATGATGTTTATATGGCACACAAATACAGGAATACTATACAGTAATGGACAGAGAAACTGACATACGCAATAACATGAGTGTATCTCAAAAACATACCATGTGAAAGAAGCCAAACACAAAAAAGTAAATAATATTCTAGTTGTGGGATAAGGAGAACAGGTATATTTAATTTATAGAGAGAGAAAGCAGATCAGTGGTTGCCTGGTGCAATGAATGTGGTAATTAATGCTAAGAGACACTGGGGAGTTTTTAGAATGAAAGAAATGTTCTATTTCTTGATTGCGATGTGGTTATACAGATGTATACATTTAGCAACATTCATTAAACTGTACACTTAAAATAGGTGTATTTTATTATATGTGAATTATATTTTAGTGAAGTCGACATCAAAACACAGTAGATCTAGAGAAAGGATGCTAAATTAATAAAAAGGATTTAGAAAAATGATAAATCTTATAACTTGGAAAAATAAAGTCTGAAGGCAAATAAGACCAAAGGTTTTAAAATTTGAAAATCAGAATAGGCTGAACATGATTTTCAAAAAAGTCAATATTTTAAGAGGAAGTATTTGTTACTGGCCCAATATTTCTGTCCTCCCAAAATTCATACGTAGAAGTCCCAACTTCTAACATGGGCTATATTTTGAGAAAGGGTTTTTAAAGAAGTAATTACAATTAAGTGAGGTCATAAGAGTGGGACCCTGATCCCAATAGGCTTAGTTAGTGTCCTTTATTAGAAAAGACACACTGGAACTCACATGCACCATGGAACATCATGTGATGACAAAATGAGACGGTGGCTGTCTGTAAGCCAGGAAAGGGGCCTTGCACCAGAAATTAAATTTTCTAGCACCTTCATTGTGAATGTTTAGTCTCCAGACTGTGAGAAAATAAATTTCTGTTGTTTAAGCCATCAAGTCTAGGTATATTGTTAGGGCAACCTGAGACAACTAAGACATGTTTTTTAAACTTAAAATGGTAAGTTTAAAAATATAAAGATTTGTAGCACTTTACAGAATAGGTAGCAATCTTACAAAATTCAGTAGTCCAAGAAAGAGAGAGTTGAGCCTTAAAAAAAAAGCTGGATCAATAGTAGATCATGTAAAACAAACTTGTAATTTGATGGTAGGCAGGACATCAGTGTATCTTAAGGTTTATTGTTATTTTTGTAATGAGAGGTCAAGAATAGAAATCCTTTCCGTCCATAAAGAGTTTGGTTTTAAGGTACTTTTCCTTTTTTCTCTTGGAGAAGGAAAGGATTTTCATGTATATCCCTTGGATTATCTTTTATTTCTTAATTACCCTTTCAATACTCTGTATATGTTAATATCACTTGTCATTAGCTCCATGGCTTCCTTCTGTCATAACACATATCAAATTGCATTAGGAAATATAAAAGCATATCATCACATCTTATTATCTTATCACTGATTTCACAGTACCTGGCACAGAGCCTCAGAAGTCATAGAGACTATAGACCTTGTACCTGAATATAATCCCCAGGTTGTATTCTCCAACCCTGGAGTACTTAAGCACATTTGCCATCCCTTTCATTTCACAGGGCTCTGAAGCTTAACAATGGGGAAGTGGCCAAGAGCTCCAGAAAGGAGGCAGTAAACTTGGGTTCTTGTTCTGTGGATGACTTTTTGACCTTGTAGGATTTATTCAACCTCCCTGGCTTTAGCTTTTTCACTTATAGAATGGAGATAAAAACCCAACTTTATTTCTTTACAACTACATTACTAATATCAGAGGCTATATTAGGAGAATGAAATGGGACAAGGTCTGTGAATGTGACTTCTAAACTTGTAAGTTCAATGGAAGTGTCAGTTACCAGTGTGTTTACCTTACTGTTATGCCATAGATCGAAACTGCCTCTGGGCCCAATATCCAGTATTTACAATGTTTCCTGTTATGACTCAGTTATACTTTACTACCCATGGTGACTTTTGGTAAAAAGAGGGAATTGAGATCTTTTTATATCTATTCATTTAAATCATTTGTGTATCAATGAATTACTGAATTCCTGTTTTCGAGACACATCAAGAAAAATTAGTGTTATGACTATTCTTAATCTTGATTGTACCTAGAAAACTAACCAATACTTTATTTGCAGTCTACCTAGCCATAACGACTTGTATTTTTATCTTAGAAGACTTTAATATAATTCCATTATATTAATGAATGTATTAAAATTAATATAAGTAAAAATGTATTAATACAATTGACCTGAATTTGGAAAACAAAATTATATAAAAATATAAAAATGTAGTGATGCTAATAGAATGAGTACCTTTTATGGGCTATCATACTAGAAATTCAGGCTTTGTGGTGTACATCCTTTCCCTGAAAGATGGAACCGGCATGATGCAGCACTAAAAAGTATATTCTGTATTTGTTTACCAGAAAATACCCATTTTATATGAAGATAAAGACATGGGGAAATGTACATAGAATCAGGATTTGTTGGAAGAGCATCTGCAGATACCATATGGAACTGACCTTTTGAAAATATGTCATTTGGTGGTATGGTAGCTTTCAACTTTCAATACACAATTATTTGTGCTCAGTAACATGTGCATATTCTCCATGAAGTTTACAATATTTTCATAAAATGAAGTAGTCTCTGACAAATTGATTTCCAGTCTCTCCATTGAATTCCATGCTGTGTGTCCTTATTGTGCAGGTAAGGCATCATGGCATCAACCGGTCATTTGCAGTACATTATCAACAAATGCCAAACATGATGGAATTTCATTTAATCATTGATACACCATGATTTTTTGAAATGGTGAACTTTAAAGAAATCTTTTGAACACCCCCATTGTTCGACCAAAAGAAAGAATTTTCTAACATCCTTAGAAAATAATTAGATGCTCAGAAACATGTAAAATGTACAGCATGGGCACAAATTAAAATGTAATCACATCTGCTGATTGGGAGGAATACAGTGAAAATGGTCCTGGAACTGGGTATGAAAGAATGAAAATGGATTTCCAGGAAGATAAAGATGAGAATGCCTACTTCTAAGAGAAAATAGATGAATATGTTGAAATGATGAGAGAGAAAGTTAGGTAAGCAAAACTCTTCTTATAAGGACACCAGCCTTATTGGATTAGGGTCCCACCCTTAAGACTTCATTTAACTTTAATTTACTTCTGTAAAGCCCCCCTCTCCAAATATAGTCCAATTAAGAGTTAGGGCTTCAACATATGAATTTGAAGGTGGGGGGGTGGGGTAGGTACCTGTTAAGTCCACTATACCATTTTAAAATTGGGTTTTAAGTCTTTTAAATTGTTGAGCTGTAGGAGTTCTTTATGTGTTCTGAATACAAGTTTCTTACCAGATATAGGGATTTATGACTGTTTTCTCCTCTTTCATGGGTTATTTCTTTCACTTTCTTGATGGTAACCTTTGAAACAAAAACATTTTTAATTCCAATGAAGTCTAATTCATCTATTTTGTCTTCTGTCATTTGCACTTTAGACACTATATCTGAGAAATTATTGCCTCATCCAAAGTCATAAAGACTTACTCCTATGGTGACCTCTAAGAGTTTTATAGTTTTAGATTTTATACTAGTTTTTTTCTATTTTGAGTTAATTTTTGTATATGGAATGAGTTAAGATACTAGCACCATTCTTTTTCACGTAGATATTCAGTTCTCCCAGTATCATTTGTTGAAAGATCTTCTTTCCCTATTGCATTATCTTGACACCCTTGTTGAAGATCAGTTGACCATGTAAGGATTTAATTTTGAAATCTGAGTTCTGTTTCAATGATTTATGTATCTCACCTTATACCACTATCACTTTTTCTTGGTTACTATAGCTTTGCAGAAAGTTTTGAAATTAGAACATTTAGGTCCTCCAATTTTGTTCTTACATTTTCATATAAACTGTATGACCATCTTGTCAATTTCTGCATGAAATAGAGCTGAATTTTTATCAGTATTTTGTTGGATTTTTAGATCAACTTGCAATGTGTTGCTATCATAACAATATTGCATCTTCTAACCCATAAACTTGGGATACCTATACATTTATTTAATTTTTCTTTAATTTCTTTCAATAATGTTTTGTAGCTTTCAGTGCTCAAGACTTTACAGGTCTTTTTCAAGACTTCTTATGTTAAATTTATTCCCAGGTAGTTTTATTCTTTTTGGTACCATTAAAAAAATGGCTTTCTTTAAGATTGCTCATTGCTAGTATATAAAGATACAATTGATTTTTATTTTTTTATTTTATTTTTATTTTTTAAGATTTTATTTATTTATTTGACAGAGAGAGATCACAAGTAGGCAGAGGCAGGCGGAGAGAGAGAGGAGGAAGCAGGCTCCCCGCTGAGCAGAGAGCCCAACGCGGGACTCAATCCCAGGACCCTGGGATCATGACCTGAACCGAAGGCAGAGGCTTTAACCCACTGAGCCACCCAGGCGCCCGTACAATTGATTTTTATACATTGATATTTTACTAGTTAAAAGATCATTTTAACGTTGCTGAAATAATTTATTAGTTTTAATAGTTTCAGGTGGATTTTTTATTATGTTGGATCATGTCACCTGCAAATAGAGATCATTTTACTTCTTTTCCAATCTGGATACCTCTTATTTCCTTTTATTGCCCAGTTTTTCTGGCTAGAATCTCCGTACACTTTTGCCTAGAAATAGCAAAAGTGTTTTACTTCTTCCTTCCTCATATTAGGCAGAAAGGATTCAGTCTTTCACCATTAAGTACAATTTTAATGATGGGTTTTTAATAGAGGATTTTTTATAAGATTGAGGAAGTTCCTTTATATTCCTAGTTTGTTTTTTTTGATCATGAAAAGTTGTTGAATTTATCACAAGATTTTTTGTGTGTGTGTCTACTAAGGTAATCATATGGTTATTGTCCATTATGAATGTGTCATGTATTATTTATTTTCGTATATTGCAGCAACCTTGCATTTCTGTGATAACATACCTTGTTCATGGTATATAATCCTATTTAGATATTGCTAGATTGAGTTTGCTAGTGTTTCATTAAGGATATCTGTATCTATATTTATATGGGATATCGATTTTTTTCTTTTCTTGTGATATCTTTGGTTTTAGTGTCATGTTAATGGTAGCCTCAAGAAGATGTTGAAGAACTTTAATAGAATGCTGCTGAAGCTTAACTTAGTCATGAATAGAAGACTTTTTCAGAGAGATTACTACAAAGCATAATGTGAATGGATTAGAGGATGTGAGGATGGGAGGGATGACACTTGGAGTCTGGGAGACGAGTGAGGAGATAATGGAATGGTACAAATTGGGAACAATTCTGAATAGAGGTTGTGGTCATGAGGATTGAAAGAAAGTGCTAAGTACAAAACATATTAAGGAGGTATATGTGAAATCATGTTTTTATATTCTCTAACCCATCTTGGTGTTCAAAAGATAGGTTATCAGGCTTTTGAGGTTCTTTTATTTCTGCTGACACTGCTGCTTCTCTTTCTTTATGACACAAGCATTGGCAAAACTACTCTCTGCCTTTATAACAGCTGAAATCAGATGGATTTTAGAAAAGGAGCTTTGCTGAAGGGTCCAGGGAAAAATAAGAGGGAAACAAAATGAAGTATACAAACATGCACAAATGTGCCTCAAAACACTATCAGACAAACATCATACAGATTTCTGACCCTCCAGTAGCTAATTTTTAGGAGGTAAGCAAATCCAGTTCTAACCTGTACCTTGTGTGAGGACCAAGCCCAAAGAATCTCTGCAGGAGCCCATGTTCAAACAGAACAAATTATCTGTAAAAACCAATGGGTATTATAGGTGCTTGAGTCATCCTTGGTAAAATAATCACACTTTCCTTTAGAGTCCATCATCAGAGAAAGAAATTGTCTAGGGGAAGAGATTCACTCTTTTGCTTCCCTCAAAAGATAAGGTCACTGAGGAAGTATTTTCTTATCTAGGCATTCAGCATCATGGTAGATATCCGCTCTCCCTTGTGTCTCCCAAAGGGCGGAGAAGTGCATTTACTCATCCATTCATTAAACTAACTTTTTCTGACAGCTCACTGTGCATCTGTGGGTAACTAGCCAGGCCCCGTGTTTACAGCAATAAAAGGCTCATCCTTTGTTTCCAAGAGGCAGGATTTGGGGGGAGCAGGGTAAACACCTAAAGAGCCATGTGGAACAGAGTAATGAGAATGCTGATGAAAGTAAAGCACAAAGAGGCAACATCTCAGTTGAACATATTATAAGGAAAGGGTGTCTGAGAAGGCTCACCAGAAGTACTCGTAATTTGTGCTTGAACAATGAATGAGTAGTGGTTACCCAGGGGAAGAAAATGGGGGATATCAGTGTCAAGGAAAAGCATTAAATTGAGAAATAAAAAGCTACCTGGATTTTTGCATATATTTCCTTTTAGGATATGTTAAAATTCTCCCACGAGTTCCCAAAATGGTAAACCAACTAGTCATCTGATAGAATACTGGGATGAGGCTCACAGATTGCTTGTAGAATAAACTCTTGCACAGTTGATTTATCTCTGTACACCTTAATTATTTTACCCTTTAAAAGGAAGTTGCTGAGGGGTCCTGAGTGGCTCAGTCAAGTTAAGCGTCTTCCTTTGGCTAGGGTCATAGTCTCAGGGTCCTGGGATCCAGTCCCACATCTAGCTCCCTGCTCAGTGGTGTGTTGGCCTCTCCCTCTCCCTCTCTCACTCCCCCTGCTTGTGCACATGCACACTCTCTCCCTCTCTCTCAAATAAATAAATAAAATCTAAAAAAAAAAAAAAAAAAAAAAGAGGAGGGAGCTGGACTACATGAACTTCACTGTCTTCACATTGTATGATCTTCCTGAGAGGAATTTATTTTTCCCCCCACTCTGGAAAGGTCAAGATATCCAGAAGGGATGTTTTGGAGTGTAACTGAACTCCTGGGATGGTTGGAGAGTTTTTAGGTGCAGGGGAATGGAGTGGACTAGAATAATAGGTAGATTAGAAAGTGATCCTGTGGCTTCAGCACCATCTCATTTGGGAGTGGATCAAAGGAGGGAAAGGAAGTGGTGATGGTTGTAATGCACTGGGTTTGTAGAAGATTCAGAAATGAATTTGAAAATCTCAGTTGTAAAGGATGCATATTACTCACTGGATGCCCTTCTATTTGCCATACACATAGGGGTTTTGTTTGTTTGTTTGTTTGTTTTATTAACATATAATGTATTATTTGCTTCAGGGGTGCAGGTCTGTGAATCATCAGTCTTACACAATTCACAGTACTCACCGTAGCACCCTCCCCAATGCCCATCACCCAACCACCCCATTCCTCCCACCCTCTTCCCCTCCAGCAACCTTCAGTTTGTTTCTTGAGACTGAGTCTCTTGTGGCTTGTCTCCCTCCCTGGTCCCATCTTGTTTACTTCTCCCCCTTCCCCTCCTCTGACTACCCCCACCCTGTCTCTCAAATTGCTCGTATCAGAAAGATCATATGAAAATTGTCTTTCTCTTATTGATTATTTCACTGCATAATACCCTCTAGTTCCAAACACATAATTGCAAATGGCAAGATTTTGGTTTTCTTGATAGCTGCATAGTATTCCATTGTAGATATATACCACCTCTTCTTTATCCATTCATCTGTTGATGGACATCTAGGTTCTTTCCATAGTTTGGCTATTGTGGACATTGCTGCTATAAACATTCAGGTGCACATGCTCCTTCAGATCACTACATTTATATCGTTGGGGTAAATACCCAGTACTGCAATTGCTGGGCCATAGGGTAGCTCTGTTTTAGATTTTTTGAGAAACCTCCATGATGTTTTCCAGAGTGGCTGCACCAGCTTGCATTCCCACCAACAGTGTAGGAGGGTTCCCCTTTCTCCACATCCTTGCCAGCATCTGTCATTTCCTGACTTGTTAATTTTAGCCATTCTGACTGGTGTGAGGTGGTATCTCATTGTGATTTTGATTTGTATTTCCCTGATGCTGAATGATGTGGAGCACTTTTTCATGTGTCTGTTGGCCATCTGGATGTCTTCTTTGCAGAAATGTCTGTTCGTGTCTTCTTCCCATTTCTTGATTGGGTTATTTGTTCTTTAGGTGTTGAGTTTGATAAGTTCCTTATAGATTTTGTATACTAGCCCTTTATCTGATATGTCATTTGTGAATATCTTCTCCCATTCTGTCAGTTGTCTTTTGGTTTTGTTGACTGTTTCCTTTGCTGTGCAAATGATGATGTCCCAGTCGTTCATTTTTGCCCTTGCTTCCTTTGTCTTTGGTGATGTTTCTAGGAAGAAGTTGCTGTGGCTGAGGTCGAAGAGGTTGCTGCATTACCATTGGTTTTTTGGTGCCATTCTGGAATTTCAAAACTGTGGTTATTATTTAGCAGCAGTGTGGTTTATGTATCTACTCAAAGGGCTTATGACCCAGACATTTTTCTTTTATTCATTTATTTGTTCATGTGGTTTTTCATCTATTCATTCATAAGGAATTCTTAGTCTTGTCTCTTCTAATAGTTTTCCAGAAAGAAAATACAGAAAGTGCTAATTGTGGAGATGTCATTCTTGAGGAGATCGCTTTATGAAAGTGTGCCAAATACCAGAAACACAGATGAGTGTCCTTTAAGCTGAATGCTATACATGTTTGGACCATTAAGTGTGTAAAGATTAAGATCCACAACTTAAAACCAAGATTTCACATACAAACTTGAATTTTTACCTTGCAAAAGCAGATTTGACAGTATTGGATCAGTGATCTTAATGGCAACAATTAGTGGTACTTGAGTACAACATGCCCCCTTTATATGGGGTGTGTGCTTGTAACTCAAATTTTTTCCTACCTTTAAGTCAGCAGATAATAACTGGCAGATAATACCCCTCCTTCATAGGAATGTCTTAAGTGTTAACTAAGTTAATACATGTAAAGCCCTTCGACCTGTGCTGGTACAAAGTAAGTGCCATATCTGTGTTTGCTTTGACGATGACTATTATTCCTTCCCAATTAAACATATCCTTTACTGCTTGCTGTTGCCTTACACCCATCCTGAGTTACTCATTTATGTTTCCTTCCTGGCTCCTATAAAAATTTGTGTTTTCATCCCTGCTATTGGCTTTTAACATTTGTGGACTTGACATTTTTGATTTTACCTACTCTAAAGCCACCCAAATACCCATGACTTATTCAGATTGTGATTTTGTTGAAGTGAAAATTAGAATCCCTCATCTTTTTTTTTTTTTTAAGATTTTATTTATTTGTCAGAGAGAGAGAGAGAGCATGAAAGAGCGAGCACAGGCAGACAGAGTGGCAGGCAGAGGCAGAGGGAGAAGCAGGCTCCCTGCCGAGCAAGGAGCCCGATGTGGGACTCGATCCCAGGACGCTGGGATCATGACCTGAGCCGAAGGCAGCCGCTTAACCAACTAAGCCACCCAGGCGTCCCAGAATCCCTCATCATGAAAGCCTTGTCAGCAGAAGCAAAACACTCAGCCAGTGAGTGGGTCCAGCTCAGCCTCCACTTCTCCTGTGGTGCTATTGTTTTGTTCTATGCGGTGACTGTCTCCAGGGCTGCCTAGAAAGGAACATCTATAGTAGTATTTATTTGGGCATCAAGGCATGCCCTCTCTGCACCTTAGGACCTGCGGTCTTGTTCATTATGAAACAATGTTATCCTTGCTTCCATAGTAAACAATCTAACAAAATACTATTCTTTAGCTCAAAGGTTTAGAACTCTTGAAAAAGAAATTCTGAATACAATTGTGAATAATTTATATGAGGCGGAAAAGAGGGGATCTAGTTAGACAGTAAAATGGCTTTATAGATTATGTGCAAACTCAGCTTGTTTAATGGGGACCTACACTTAGCGTGACAAAAAGAACTTCAAAATCAGTACAAAAAAGAGAATCGGGCACCTGGAAATAGTTGAGGAAAGAAAAGTCCAGTGGGAGCTCAGTTTGGGGGTGGGGGGGGAACCAAAAACTAAGAATAAGGCTTGGATTGAATAAAGAAAAGTACAGGCAAGGTCTGCTGCTGCAGAAAGATAAATGTGATAATAAGGGAGAGGGAGAAGGCAGAACTTCCTGGCTTGATCTTGTGATCATCTTTTCTGGTAATCAGAGGTGTCTAGCAATGGAATAGGTAGCCTGACCAAGTTGTAATTTTTAGACAGTGTAAAGTGTTCAAGGAATGGTGCCACCTGGCCCTTGTTCCTAGCTCTCTCTCTGCTCAGGTGGATTAGAGGAATGAGTTCTATACCCTAGGGCCCTGAATCTCTTTCCTGTCCACCCCTAGGATGGACCCCATTGTCTTGAATACATTGTTTCCTATCTTGTTTCTGCTTCTTTTCCAAGCTCCTTTGGATTGATGTTTTGATTGGTTCTTAGACTTGATTTCACCCTGGGATGTGATATTTCAAAAGTCTCTTAGGCATATTTTTACCCACCTGGAGTCCATCCCAGTCTCCTACACCTTTCCTGCAGCTTGAAACTGCTAGCCTGGAGAAGAATTCAGCAATATGTTATCATAAATCCAGTGACCAAATGAAGGATTTATATGGCCTAATTTTCTTTTCTGTTTGAAGATATCTGCTGTAAGTAGGATATGGGCTAAATTACCTTTGCAGATAGGTTCATGTCATTGGAAGATTGTATGATTTTACAGTATTTGGGAAAAAAACACATATTTTCCTAAAGTTGCAGGGAGAAAATATGACTTTAGAAGTTGCAAAGAGAAGGAAAAAAAGTTATTTTTCTGTTTTCCCTGTCTCCTACTGGAGTTAAGTTTCTTCCTGTTAGTAAGAAGCTATGCTGCTCTGTCTCCACTGTTCTGTGGCAGGTCTTTAAAGTCCAGAAAGGACTCTTGCATCTGATCACAGCATTATGCTGTAGCTGCGTTCAGGAGTCCTGATGGTGCTGCTGTTCCATTCCTCTTTGATGTTATGGGCTGAACTAGAGTGCAAAGTGGAAATTGTCTCTTAGTTAAATATAGCTGCAGATACTGCTTGCCCAGTTCTTGGCTATCCTAATAGTGATTGTTGCTTGATCATAAGAGTATAATTAATGTGCCTCTCTTCTCAGTTGACAGTTACCTTTAAAGAATTGGCTAAACATTTCCCTTTTACAAGTTCCAATTCCCCCATCAGAAAGTCATGAAATTCATTAAAATTATTGGATTGGTCATAATGGGTTACTTGTTATATGTGTGCTTTCAAGATCAAAGAAATATTGCTGAAATCTCACAATGGAGAGGAGGGATGGCAGAAGAGATGGAGGGGGAGAGCAAGCAGAGAAAAGTTCTTGTCCTGAAAAAGGTGGAAAATATTTCTAGGGCATGGTGTTCTGTAGAACATGCTGAACAGACAGTGTTGTGAAACCCAGAGTCCAACCGTGGAGTTGTGCCCCACTGCACTGACATTGTGGATAATCTCTCTTTGTCTCTCTGTTTTTGAACCTCTGCTACCATGTACTTCTTGGACTCTGCTTGCTTCTCATTCTCTTCCTTCTTCTGTATCCTGTAACTTAACATCTATACATCTGTGTTTCAGTTCATCTCTTCCATTCATTTCCATATTGGGCCATCTGCCTCTGTCTTCTCTTTGTATATGGCCACCCCCACCTGTCCTCAGGCATTGACTCATGGTGTTGACATCCTTTCCCACGCACCTCTGCCCACACACTTCCTGCATTTCATGGCTTCCATTGTGCCTTTGTTGGTGTCCTCCTTTGCCAGCCGCTGACTCAGTGGGGCTTCCTCTGCAATTCTGTGTTGGTGTCTGTTTGGATCAGTGTCATCCTAGTCTGACATAAACAAAACAAAACAAAACAAAGCAAAACAAAACAAAACAAAACAAAAAACACCACTCAAGAGTGGTCCCTGTAGAAGAGAAGTATGGAAAATGGTCTGGGAAAAGACAGGGAATGTCATCTGACTCTAAACTCAGTAACAAGACTCCTTACCCTCACTGTTCCGTTGTTTTGTTTTGTTTTTTAGATTTATTTATTTATTTACTGAGTGTGAGGGGGTGAAGGGTAAAGGAGGGGAGAGGCAGAGGGAGAGGGAAAGAGACTCTTAAGCAGACTATGTGCTGAGCCTGGAGCTGGATGTGGGGATTGATCTCCTGACCCTGAGATCATGACCTCAGCCGAGATCAAGAGACAGTCCCTTAACCAACTCAGCCACCCAGGTGCCCCCATCCTCACCATTCTTAACAAGTCCTTGGCACATGCAGTCTTTTTAATAAATCTTGGGGTTTCCCCCACATTAAATGTTTTAGTTCAGAAATTTTTATGTATTTATTTTTTGGTGAGGTGCTATTTGTAAAACTATCCAAATTCTTGATATTTAATTGTTTATTAATTTGCTTTTTAATAAAGACTTTAAAAAGCTGTTTTACATTCAGAGCAAAATCGAGGAAGGTAGAGAGATTTCCCATATACTCCCTTTCCCCACAAGCACAGCTTCCTCTATTATCAATATCCCCCCACCAAATATCTACCTATTTAAACTTCTATTCATATGATTTTTCCAATTTATTCTGTTATTTATCTTTTTAACCTAAAACCTTCCCGGGCAGTTGCGGGAGTGGGGGGGTCCCCCTTGTCTATTCTACCACAGAAATTTGTTCATATTTCTGTTGTGTCACTTCTCATCTTGTATTACATGTTTACATGCACCACCTTTTCTTGAAGACAAATTTTTATTCTCTTGTAAGCTTTGAAAAGATTGTATAGTAACTAAAGAACTAACCCCTCTAAATGTATGGCACAATATAGTCATGCCTGTTGTCAGAATACCCTTAAATTGACAGAAATAGAAAATGCTTAGGTCATGCAATGCAGTCAGATAAAGAGTTGTGTAACCTGAGGCAGACATTCAGAAATAGAGAGATCCACATAAGCAAGAATTTCAGTACTCAGAATCCTTACAATGAATCTGTATAATGCTGCTTGTTAAGGAGCATAATTTCCCTATCTGGAAGCTTAGGTTGTTTCTGGGCATTTTCATGGCTATTCCTGTAGGGACTAAATAAAATCTTGGGAGACTCTTTTTCAAATACTCTGATCTGGTTTATTCCTTTCTTCATGCTGACTGCGAACACCAGCCCTCTAGACACCCCACACCCAAGAAACAGGAGGAGTCCCCAGGGAAATTTGTTCACTCTGATGTAACCCTTTGTCTCTGTGTTAGTCATATCATTTTGGTGTTTGAGGACGTTTGGGCGTAGAACTGCTCAGTCTCTATGAGTTTATTTCTTCAGTTCTTCAAATCCAGTCCTTATCTTTTTAGAACTGGATCTAAGATAGAATTTAATGAATAGATGTGTCACGAAATCATAATTTGGTGGCTTTAATTCCCATTATATTCACAGGTCCTGTCCATACCGAGAGGATTATATAGGAAGTATGACCAGTGGGTAGAAATCCTTCCTCATCATTTTTTTTTTTTAGTTTTTTCTCTGAGACCAAAGATGATAATATTATGTATTGCCCATCAACCAGTAAAGACTAATCTGTATTCAAAGTTATACTAATGTACAAAATATGGCTCCTTCCCCTAAAGAATTAGTTATAACCATGTTAAGAAAAGAGAACAGTCGATGGGGGGAAAGGATTAAGGTAATCTATGTCAGCTGTATAATGTATACAAGTAAAACATAACATGTGAGAAAAGTCAATGCAGGCTGGACTAGTACAGAAAATTTCCTGGGAAAAATAGGTGTAAATGATGAACAAAGACAAACAATGACCTGTGTAGAGGTCTTATACCTCCACTGACTTTCTAATTGTAGGTTGTCAGGACAGATAGCATGAAATGGAAAGAATGACAGCCAGCACAACATAATTCATATGCTTGAGGGAACTATAACTAGATAGTCAAGATGAAGAGCACAGGTATGGAGGAAGGAATTGGTGGGCAGCACATGGGTTACTGTCCAAGGTTCTGAACCACAATTTCTTTCTTTTCTCCTGACCCTGGCTGATTGGCCCAGCCTCTCAGGAATGCTGAACCAAGTATGGACAGAGGCGTCAATGGAAGAGATAGGAGAAGGGGGAAAGAAGAGAGGGAGCATAAAGGAAGAGATTGTTTCAGTGGTATAGTCACTGAAAGCTATGACAATTTTCAAATAATTGCAGATATAGGAAAAGAAAGCTCAAGTAACTCAAACAAAATAATGGATAACTGTATTGGTTTTCTATTGCTGTATAACAAATTCTCACAAAGTTAGTGGCTTACAAACAACATAAATTTATTATCTCACAGTTTTTGTGGGTCAGGATTCTGGGTCTTGGCTAGCTAGGTCTTTTCTCAAAGATCAAAGTGTTGACCAGGTTATATTCTTTCCTGGAGCTTGGAGTCTTCATGCTTTTGTGATTTTTGGCAGAATTCAGTCTTGTTGTGGTTGTGGTTGTAGGACTGAGGCTCTCACATTCCTGCTGACTCTCAGCCAAATGCTACACTCGGGTTCCAGAGGCCACTCACACTTCATTATCACATGACCTCTCCATAGGCCCTTCAAATCTCTATAACTTTGGAAAGGTGCCAATGTCCTTTAAAAGCTTACTTGATTGGGTCAGGCACACCCAGGAGGATCTCCTTTTTTATTAAGTTAAAGTCAACTGATTACTACCCTAATCACAGGAATGATATCCTATTCACAGGTTTTACCTTCACTCAAGGGGAGGGGATTATACAGGGAGTATATACCAGGGTGTGGGAATCCCAAGTGGTCATTTTAGAATTCTGCCAACTACAATAAGCAAGGGAAAAATAAACTTACATAATAATTTCTATATTAGAATTCTTTATTGCAAGTAGCTATGTTAACCAAAAGACTCAAGCTGAAAAGGAATTCATTAGACACACACTAGACTATTTTACAGATTCAAGCAAGAATTGAATAAACAGCTGTTGAGAGGAATAGGTTCTAGGGAGGCTCTAGAGACCTTAGTTAATAGACTGTTTCTCCAAAGCACCAATACTTGGTCCAAAGTAATTCTACCCCGTTAGTTCAAAAGTATAAATTCTTAGGAGAGAATTTAGGTATAGATTTCCATTAGATTAATCAAATGCAACTGGAGATAGGTTCTCAGACATAGCTTATAGAATCTACCCTTATGTGTTGGGTATAGTTATCAGAGAAATAGTAATCAATGTGAAACATGGAGCTACCCCAAAGGGAGCATTTGCCACAAGTGAAGCAAAATGACTTATATTGACATTAATGTGTAGATAGCACAAAAAATGTCAGCCAGGTAGAAATGGTGTGATTAAGGTGTTACTGTTGGTTTAACTGACATTAAAATACAAAAAAATTTTCATGTTATACATTTTTCTACTTTCATTAAACTGTTGCATTTTTTAAATGATGCAATTTAAATAGGATTTAGCACAGTCTATATAGTTTTCCTTATTTTCAATAGTTAAAGCATGTTTCTAATAATTAGAATACCCATCATTCCCACCTTGGAAATTTGGAGGTAGGGAAGAAATACTCCTTGTTCCCCAGGGTACTCTCACACCATATCACACTTGTGAGATAGACTGGAAGGGTTAGACTGGTGGAAATGATTAGAGAGAAGTTTGGCATTGAGTGCTAATTACACTTATCTTTGGAAATACCCTGTCTGCCACCATTCTTCAGCTTCTAACATGGGTTTGATGTTGCATTTCTGATGTTCATAAGCGATACTGGAAATTGACATATATTGTACTTTTGCTGAGCTATGGATTGGAGATGTGTACTGGGAGATTGAGGTGGAGTAGTGAGATGCTTTGCTAGTGGGTGAGCATAGCTAACTACACAGATCCTGAAAGTCTTACTTAAATATTTGCTTTGTCTCTTGCTGTTGTACATTTTTTAAGATGGGGGGAATTATTTGTAATACTGGCATTCGTCTTGGTTTCATTAAGTTTCCAGGGTATGTTTATTTTAGTTAATATAATAATTTTATGTGCAGTTTAATATTTCCGTAATACTTAACAGATTATAAAGCATTTTTCTAAATAGGATCTCTCTTGATTCTCACCATAATCCTTTGAGGCAGCCAGGTAGACCCAATTCAGAGGGAAGAACTCAGAAGGGGTTGAAGTGGAATATATCAGATTCTGGAAGAGAATCCCTGTTTTTTTTTACTTCCACCCCAATGCCTTTTTCCTCAATAAAAAGGTGCCTTTGTTTCTGTCTGAAGTTGTGATTGCCTGGAAAAATAAAAACCCAGTATTTGCATACCTGTAAGCTCTCGATAAATATTCACTGTGATGTTTAGGTCATTTTTCTCAACTGGGAGTCCACAGATCTTAGGTAAATGTAGAATCATCCTAGTAATGTTCTTCCTCTATGGGCTTTATTTCCAGAAGCTCTTTGAAGCACAAACAAAATAGACTCATCCATTATAATTATTTTTTAATTTCTTTCCAATATGGGCATCAGGGAGAGAAGACACTGAGCAGTGGAAAAGAAGTGATACAGAGCTAGTGACAGGTTGGGCCTTGGGGAATCCCTGGGAGTCCAACAATGCAAGACACCAGTCTTAATTAACAGAGAAGTGAATTGTACACAGCCATACACATGGTTTAGTTATGCCTTCTATTCCTTTGTTATAGTAAAAAATACTGGACATGAGTGTATGTGTGTGGGGGAGTGATATTGGTGACAAGTTGGGCTGGAAGGAGAAATGATAGATGATGGTTCCTATATAGCCTTTTTTTTTTTTTAACCTCAATAGTCTTCTGGGCTTATAGTTAGTCTTTTGACTCACTGCTGTGTTATTCTGCTAGCTGGTTGATGTACCAGCTCTCTTTTTTTTATAAGTGAAAAACAATGAAATATCAATGAAGCATCTCCATTTTAAAGATACAGCAATGACTATTTAAATATAATGTTTCCCTAGGTCTCTGAGTGGTCCTGAAGATCTGCTGTGTCCAAGATGTACAGAAATGCTGAAGGTGATATTACACAATCTGAGAAGCGATTTTGCCCAGGCAATAAACATATACTTTAGTGTCCTTTGCATTGTCAAATCCTTTGTATTAAGTCCTTTCTCTCATCTCCTCTCTTTATCACATGTGATATTTTGAAGAAATCCTTTTGAAGTGATTTTTGTGATTTAGGGAAACTGTTTTTTTTAAAAGATTTTATTTATTTATTTGACAGAGAGAGTACACGCATGGGGGTGGAGGGAAGGGCAGTGGAGGAAGAAGGAGAAACGGGCTCCTTACTGAGCAGAGAGCCTGATACAGGGCCCAATCCCAGGACCGCAGGATCATGACCTGAGCCAAAGGCAGATGCTTAACCACCTGAGCCACCCAGGTGCCCCAGGGAAACAGTATTTTTGATAATTTTGTCACCTCTCTTTTTATTCTGTCAATTTTTGAGTTTTCCTTTTTCTACTGAAACAGCCATTTCCGTAAGATCTATTGAAGAGAAAGACTATCTTATAAATTAAGTCACAATAAAGTGGTAGTAATTTCAGATAAATTCGCATTTAAAGGGGTAAATTTAAACAACCAACTTTTCTCGATCACTAGGTTATCCTTTCACAGCTGACAAAATGGTCTCAGGAGAGGTCAGGAACTTACACAGTTGGTAAAGGATGCAGATGAGATTTGTCTTCCTTCAAAATCTGATCTAATTTCATTGCTTAGAGATGCTTGCTACAAAGGAAAGAATTTCTTATAGTGGGAATTATGGAATTCTAATACATGGGCTTGTGAAATCTTGCAATGAATTCTCGGACCTCATGATATCTACTTATTCTGCCCAAGGAAAACCCTACTGTCCAGAACAAACTTTGGTTTAAAAAAAAAAAAGCAAATCTTGCTTCCCTCTCTTCATTAGGGAGGACTCTTTGAGGGAAAAAAATGACACTGAGCAGGAGGCTGAGCAATTTACTGGATGGAAGTTTACTGCAGCCTGGACAGAGTGCCTGGCCATGCTCAGCACAGAGGACTAGAAAATAATCTATCACTAACCTTTCTGAGGGAAGTAGGATTTCTCTTTACCTGCCATTGAGTATGGTTAGGGCTCACTAGGGAGGAATGGTGGGCATGAAGCTATGCGCCAAGTGCTTAACAGTGTGGAGTCTCCTATCAGCCAGACCCAGGTTTGAGCCCTGATTTTGCCATTTTTTAGTTATGGGACTTCAGGCAAATTAATCATGGTCTTCGCTTATAAGATGAATAATATCAGAGCCTACCTCATGGACTGGTTGGGTGGATTAAATGAGATAATGACTATAGTGTGCCTGACACAGAGGAAGTATTTAATAAATGTTATCAAATTTAAAGATACTCATTTAAACAACTTCTGTGTGAGCTCCATGTAATTGTTCCTTTCAGCCATAGCACTCATGGTGTGGCCTGCTTCTAGATGGCATGCCCTAATTGGAGAGAGAGAAACAAAAAAGGGATGGGCGTGCATGGGAGAGGGGTCTATCTGGCTAGAGAGCATACAAATGCTACTTTAACCTCTGGCCTCAGAAGAGCCTTCTCACTCTTTTTTGGGGGTGGGGTGGGGGTGGGGATATCCTTCTCTTGAATAAAAACCTGTTTCAGAAATTCTGCTCAGCTGTACTCTGGGAAGATGAACATGCTATTTCCAGCAGCCCTGGCTGTGTGCTTCGTGTTGCGGGGTTAGCTCAGCCCCCACGTCGCCTGTCTCTGCAGGGCTGTCATTGTGTGATTCATAACTCAATATTAACCACAGACAAGGGAGGAGTGGATAAGGGAATTTTCTCTCATGTGACATAAAGTAACTAGTATCAGGGCTTTTTCTATAGAAGCATTAATTATTCTTGTCAGTCTAACCAAGAACAAATTTTACTTCAGCCAAGGATCATGGTATTTCATTGGCATCCTGTGAGTATGCGATGAAGGTTTTGCTCTTTATCCATGAGTATAATAAATGTAGACTCTGTTGTGATTTATGTTTTTCCCCCTTTCTGTTGAAACTAGTATGGTATCTAGTAATAGTAAGTACACAATTCTGGAATGTGAGACAAGAGGAAGGTTATTACTGACAAGACTAGATTACCAGTGTGCAATTTTTTTTGAGACTTCTCAGTTTGTTGATTTACTCTTTTTTCTTCTCTTTACTTTTCCCTTTATTGATTATGGAAACTAATTGAATATTAGGATTATAAAGAGCCTGAGAGATCATCTAACCTACTATAAGGAAAAATTGTGAAAGAGTAAAATTTGGTGGGTACCCTCATTAGTTCTTATATTTGATAGGGATACTTGACAACTTTGCCAAGATAAAGGTTAATTTATAAAAGACTGCTAGTAAAGCAAAAATTCCTGTCTATATAAATGCATCTGATAGGGGTGCCTGGGTGGCTCAGTGGATTAAAGCCTCTGCCTTCGGCTCAGGTCATAATCCCAGGTTTCTGGGATCTAGCCCCACATAGGGCTCTCTGCTCAACGGGGAGCCTGCTTCCCCCCACCCGATCCCCTTCCCGCCTGCCTCTCTGCCTACTTGTAACCTCTGTCTGTCAAATAAATAAATAAAAGATTAAAAGAAAAAGAAATGCATCTAACAGAGTGCAGTTGATTACCACCCTATGGCTACAGATCAGTTGTACTTGTTTTGCATTTATAGGTTCAGCATTCCTTATCTGACTATGGTTGTGTGGCACTTTGAGTTCTCTTTTGAACTAGTTGTTTTATCTTACTGGTTCCCTCCTTAAAATCTGGGACATGGGTTCATTTTGTATTTGTATGAGTAACATGATTTTACCTTCTAAAAAATGATGCTTTAATACTGTAGATGACAACACAAACAAAACATGAATTATATAAATATTTTGTTATAGTTGGCCTCAAATCCATGTCGCCTGACTCTGACTCCAGGAACTAGAATTGACCCATGGATTCTTCCCTTGCCAACATTATACACTTCCTCAAAGTTTCTTGGTCCTTCAATATCCTATTGTGTCTCTATAGTACAATTAATTGATAGCTTCAGTATCTACTTAGTACATAGCATGTTTCCCCCCAATCACATGTGTAGCAATTACTTGGCAACAGATGGTGAGGGTGACTGTGGTGCATGTTCTCAGGGGTTCTTGAGGTCCTGTCTGCCACATTCTCCACACTTCTTCCCCAGACTACTCAAAATGCATCTCTTTATCTGACTCTCACTAACACTTTGGTGAGTACCAATGAGCATCATTTACTTGGCCAGAAGGTACTGATCCTAAATAAAATACAAATACTCCTGGAAGGAGTAAATATAGTACTTCATACAGATTAGTTCATTGAATTCTTTACAATTTGAACTCTAGATGATGGAAGGTTGTTAAAGGAGAAGACTGACTTAAAGGATGTGGGCATTTGATATTTGAGGAGAGGTTTGTTTTTCACACAATGATCTCTTGATGTCTGTTGTATAGTTTTGGTATTGAAAAGAACTCGTCTATACTTATGTCTCTTGATCCCTTAATCTTTGTGCCTCTACTTTATGTATATTTCTCCTCTCACACAGACTAAACTTAATGGTGAGAGTTTTCCTAAGACTGAAAGTGATGGCTGTTGGAATCTCTCAGCTTTATATCTGGGAATTGAAATTTAGTTTGCAAAGTCATATTTTTCTACAAGTTCTCAAGGGTTATAATTTTTAGAACTTTCTCTCTTTTATCCCATTCAGCAGTAACACTTTCTTATACTCATCTGTTTAAGTTTGGTGCCCAGTCCTCCCCATAAGCTTTTGTGATGAGTCTAGCAATAATATGTTATCATTTCCCTAGATCCCAGATTTCTATTAGTCATTGAAACAAGTATCTATTGGGTTATTTAAATTCAGCTATGATCATCTCTAGTCATACATAGGCAGATATTGATGAAGCTTTACATATTATGGTATTGTATGATACACTTTGGAGGTACTTAATTTTTGTACACTTTCTGAATATGCTTATACTCTAGTGAATTATTTTGTTTCCCAGGGGCACCCTTACATTTCTTAATTGACTCCCTTCAATCTCTTACTTTCTTCCTTCCCTTTTCTTTACCTTCTTTTTTCTTCCCTTTCTCCCTCCTTCCTCCCTTCATTAAGTGTTTACCAAGTTCCTAATGTGCAGCATTTTGCTAGGCACCATGAAATATGCTGTAATATCTAAAGTAATCATTTTTATGTCAAAGACTTAGAGATTACAGACTTTAGGTACACAATGCCCAGTTTTGCCAGGAGATGGTTTTTGTTTTTGTTTTTGTTTTTTGTAGGGAAATGTGGAGAACATTGTTTGAAATGTCCGCCATTTAGAAAATTTAGATAGAAAGTCCATCTTACATTGATTGTGACAAAATGTAACCTTTGAACATGGTTAATGACCACTAGTTTTGGTATGGTTTTTTTTTTTAAATAGTAATGGCTATGAAAGTGATAATAATATTCATTTAGAGAAAGCATCTCTGATGTTGATGAGATGTTCTCCAGAGCAGGACTTAAATTGGCCAAATATCAGGTATATAGAACTTTTCCTTTGTCATTGTAGAAAAATTCACCAGAACTACAAGTTAACTTTTGGAAAGTCTTCCTTGTATTTCATGTTGCAGTGAAATTCCCCTTTATTGAACTATTTCATGTAGTAAGATATAAGAATGGGTCCTGCTGGAGGTGGAGAAATTGGAACCCTCATACGTTGCTGATGGGAATGTAAAATAGTACATTTGGAAAACCATTTCGGCAGTTCCTGAAAATGTTAAGCATAGATTTACCATATGACTCAACAATTTCACTCCTAAATCTATACCCAAAAGAAATGAAAACATATGTTCACACAAAACTGGTACACAAATGTTCATAGCAATATTATTTATAGTAGCGTAAAGTGGATATAACCCAAATATCCATCAATTGATGAATGGACAAATAAAATGGAGTATGTCCATACAGTGGACTCTTGTTTGAAAATAAAAAGGAATGAATTATTGATACATGCTACAATATGAATGAACCTTGAAAATACTATGCTCAGTGATAGAAGCCAGTTACAAATGACTACATATTGTATGGTTCCATTTATATGAGCTGTCCAGAAAAGGCAAACCCACAGAAAGAGGAAATAGATCAGTGCTTACCTGTGCCTCTGGGTGGGAGGAAATGAAGTGACTGCTAATGGATAAGTTTATTTTTGAGGTGATGAAAATGTTCTGGAATTAGATCGTGATGATGGTTGCACAATTCTGTGAATATACAAAGAAAACACAAAATTGTGTACTTTAAATGCTGAATTTTCTGGTTCATGAATTATATCTCAACGATATTGTTTTAAAAAAAAAAGTTTGGGGTGCCTGGGTGGCTCAGTGGGTTAAAGCCTCTGCCTTTGGCTCAGGTCATGATCCCAGGGTCCTGGGATCAAGCCCTGCATCAGGCTCTCTGCTCAGCGGGGAGCCTGCTTCCCTTTCTCTCTCTGCCTGCCTCTCTGCCTGCTTGTGATCTCTGTCTGTCAAATAAATAAATAAAATCTTAAAAAAGTTTTCTGGAGTGGCTGGATGGCTCAGTTGGTTAAGCATCCGACTCTTGGTTTTGGTTCATGTCATGATCTCAGGGTCACGGGATTGAGCTTCTCATCTGGACTGCCCTCAGTGCACAGTCTACTTGTCCCCCCACCTTCCTCCCTCACTCATACTCTCTCACTCTCAAATAAATAAATAAAACTTTAAAAAAAACTTTTAAAAAGCTTTCAGACTTTCAGGGAAGATGGTGGGATAAGAGAAGGCTAAATTCACCTCTTCCCATGGACACAACTAGATAACACCCATGTCAGTGTAAATAACCCAGAAAATGACATGAAGACTGGCAGAATAGACTTTCTGCCACTAAATGTAGAGAAGAGGCCACATTGAAGAGTGTAGGAAGGGCAGAGATGCAGTATGGAGCTAAATGAACCCACAGGACTGTCCACTGGAGGGAGGGATGCTGTGATTATGAAGAGAATAAAGAAACAGATACCCCAGGCACTTCAGGTAGAGGGAAGATGAACCTCCCTCCTGCTCCAACATTTGGCTTTGAAAACCAGAGGGGCCAAATTTTGTGAGTTCTCACATTCAGTCAGGCTTAACATATGGAACTTTAAAAATCAGTGGGCTCAGCTCTGGGAGAGCTGGGAGGGTGGAGTCCCTGCCCTTAATGAGACATCACAACAAATAGCCCCACTGAGATACAGCATAGAAGCAGCAATTTAAAAAACACCCGGGGTATACAGGAGGGAGATTTGTTTACTAATCTCAGAGCATGTGCTGGAGGGACAGAGATCATTGGGAGACTTTTCTAGGAATAGAAGAACTGGCAGATTCTCTTTCCCTCCCCGCTGCCCAGCTTACATGCATGGACACCTGCAGAAACTAGCACAGCAATAACACTGTCCACTAACTTTCTAACACCGTTCATGTCACCCTTTTCTTCTCCTGCAGACCTGTTCCCTCTGATATGCACTTGGCTGGAGACATCCAAAACAGTGCCAGAAGCCTGGCAATGTGCAAGCAGCCCCATGTGCAACCTGGGCCAGCAGGACTCCAGGTGAGAGGAGAAAACAAGCACACACATCCATCCAATTGAGTGCTAGCAGTGGGCTGGTTCTGAAACAAACAAAAAAGTCTCAGGATACAATATAGGGAAAGCACCTGGCACTTTGGTGCTACTGCATCTATGGCAAACTCCTGGTCTAACTCAGCTCAAACCCAATGTGGCCCCAGACATGCCCACTAACAATACAAGGACTAAATCCTGCCCACAGCAGGCAAAAGAGCCAAGCAGAAGATGAATATGCTGAAGACAAAAGTGGCTCAACCACAAGAGGAGGGCACACATACATACATAGGAGACATCCCTGAAGTGCCAGGTTTTAGCAAATGGGACATTGTACTACAGGGCACTACAGAACCTCTTCTTCATGACCATTACTTTTAAGACCATTCAAGGAAACATAGCTGACTTTCCTAACAAAGAAACAACACAGAGAATCAGATAGAAGGAGGAGACTGTATCCCAAATGAAAGAACAGGACAAAATCACAGCAAAAGAGCTAGATGAAACAGATAATAATATACCTGATAGGGAATTTAAAGTGTGGTCATAATACTCACTGGACTTGAGAAAAAAGTGGAGGACCTCAGTGAGACCCTTAACAAAGAGACAGAAAACATTAAAAAGAACCAATCAGAACAATAAACTCAATAACTGAAATTAAAAATACGCTAGATGGAATAAATAGTAGACTAGAGAAAGAACAGCAACAGATCAGTGATATGGTGGACAGAGTAATGGAAAACAATCAAGCTGAACAGGAGAAAAAAATAAAAAGTAATAAAAAATGAAGAGAGACTTAGGGAACTTAGTGACACCATCAAGTGTAATAATATCCCTGTTATAGAAATCCCAGAAAGGTAAGAGAGAAAATGGGCAAAAAACTTATTTGAAGAAATAATAGCTGAAAAATTCCTGAATCTGGGGTAGGAAACCAAAATCTAGATTCTGGAGGCACAGAGAGCCCCCAACTAACACAAGGAGGTCCACACCAAGACACATAGAAATAAAATGGCAAAAATAGTGGTGGTGTGATAATTTCAAAAGCAGCAAGGGGAAATAAAGCAGTTACATACAAAGGAAACCATGAAGCTATCAGCTGATTTTTCAGCAGAAACTTTACAGACCAAAGAGAATGGCATACTATATTCAAAGTGCTGAAAGGAAAAAAAAAAAAAACTTCAGCTAAAAATAATCTGTCCAGAAAAGCTATAATTCAGAATAGAAGAAAAGAGAAAGTATTTTTCAGAAAAACAAAAGTTAAAGGAATTCATGACCACTAATCCAGCCCTACAAGAAATGTTAAAGGAGACTTTTTGAGTGTAAAAGATAGACTGTAAAGAGGAATAAGAAAAGTAGAAAGCACAAAAGTAGTAAAATTAAATATATCTATAAAAATCAGTGAAGGGATCACAAAGTAAAGTATGACACCATATATCTAAAACATGGAGGGGAAGGGAGTAAGGAATAGCTTCAAATTTAAGTAATCATCAACTTATTATAGACTATAATGTATGCATAAGGTGTTATGTGCATAAGATGTGCAGATGTAATGGTAACCACAAATCAAAAATGAGTAATAGATATATGAAAAATAAAGAGAAAGGAATCCAAGTATATCACTAAAGAAAGCAAGCTAACTGTGAGAGAAGAGAGCAAGAGAAGAAAGGAACAGAGAAGAATTACAAAAATAACCATAAAACAGGTGACAACATGGCAATAAGTACATACCTATCAATAATTACTTTGAATATAAATGGACAAAATGTTCCAATCAAAAGGCACAGGGTGACAGAATGAATAAAAAACAGACCCATCTATATTCTGACTACTAGAGACTCATTTCAGACCTAAAGACACATGCAGATTAAAAGCAAAGGGATAGAAGAGCATTTATCATACAAATGGTAATGAAAGGAAAACCAGGTAGCAATACTTATATTAGACAAGGTAGACTTTAAAATAAAGACTAACAAGAGACAAAGAATGACACTATATTGCCAGAAAGGGAAAAAGAACAAGAAGATATAACAATTATAAATATTTATGAACCCAACTTGGGAGCACCCAAATACATAAAGCAGCTAATAACAAACATAAAGGAAGTAATCAGTAGTAATACAGTAATGGTAAGGGACTTTGACATCCCACTTACATCAATGGATAGATCATCCAAATGGAAAATCAACAAGGAGAGTAGCTTTGAATGACATTTTGGACCAGATGGATCTAACAGATATTTAGAACATTCCATCCTAAAACAGCAAACCCACATTCTTTTCAAATGCATATGTAACACTGTCCATAATAGATCACGTATTAGGCCACAGAACAAATTTCAACAGATTTAAGAAGATTGAAGTCATATCACACAATTTTTCTGGCCACAATGCTATGAAATGAGAAATCAAGCAAAAGGAAAAAATCCAAGAAAATAAAAAATACATGGAAATTAGATAACATGCTATGAAACAAAGAGTGGGTCAACCAGGAAATCAAAGATGTAATAACAAAATACTTGGAGACAAATGAAAATGAAAACACAGTGGTCCAAAATTTTGAGGATATAGCAAAAGCTATCCTAAGAGGGAAATTTATAGCAATACAGGCCTACATCAAGAATCAAGAGACTTCTCAAACACCTATCATTACATCTATCTCCTAAAGGAGATAGAAAAAAAGAACAAATAAAACTCTAAACCAGTAGGGGGAAAGAAATAATAAAGATTAGACTAGCAAAAATAAATGAAGTAGAAAATAAAAACAAAAAACAATAGAACAGATCAATGAAAGTAGGAGCTGATTCATTGAAGCAACAAAATTGATAAACCTTTAGCTAGACTAACCAAAAAAATCGGAAATGAAAAAGGAGAAATAACAACCAACAGCACAGAGATACAAAAGGTTATAAGAGAATATTATAAAAAATTATATGCCAACAAGTTGGACAACCTAGAAAAATGGATAAATTCTTAGCAATATAAACATCCCAAAACTGAGTCAGAAAGAAATAGGAAATGTGAATAGACCAGTAACCAGCAATGAAATTGAATCAGTAATCCAAAAACTCCCAACAAACAAAAGTTCAGGACCATGTGGGTTCACAGGTGAATTCTACAAACATTTAAAGAAGAGTTAATACCTATTCTTTCAAAATATTTCAAAAACTAGAAGAGGAAGGAAAGCTTCCAAATTCATTCTATGAGGTCAGCATTACCCTGATACCAAAACTAGATAAAGATCACTAGAAAAAAAAGAGAACCACAGGTCAGTATCTCTAATGAACATAGATGCAAAAATCCTCAACAAAATAGCAAACTAAATCCAACAATACATTACAAAAATCATTCATCTCAATCAAGTGGGATTTATTCCTGAGATACAAGGGTGTTTCAGTATTCACAAATCAATAATGTGATATATGTCACCAATAACAAAGGATAAAACTCTATATGATCATTTCAATGGATGCAGGAAAAGCATTTGACAAAGTATGACATCCATTCATGATAAAAAGCCCTCAACAGTGTAGATTTATAGGAACATACCTCAACATAATAAAGGCCATATATGAAAAATCCACAGCTAACATCATACTCAAGGATGAAAAACTTAAGAACTTTCCCCCCAACATCAGGAATAAGACAAGAACGTCTACTTTCTCCACTTTGATTTGACATAGTACTGGAAGTCATAGCCCCAACAATCAGACAAGAAAAAGAAAAGGCATCCAAATTGGTAGGGAAGAAGTAAAACTTTCATTATTTGAAGATGACATGATACTCTACATAGAAGACTCTAATGAGACCACCAAAAAACTACTAGAATGGATAAATGAATTCAGTAGGATCACAGGATACAAAATCAACATACAGAAATGCATTACATTTCTATATGTTAATAATGAATCAGCAGAAAGAGAAATTAAGAAAACAATCCCATTTATAATTGCACCAAAGATAATAAAATACCCAAGAATAAACTTAACCAAGGAGAAGGAAGACCTATACTCTGGGAGCTATAAAACATTGATGGAAGAAACTGAAAATGACACACATAAAAAATGGAAAGATATCCCATGCTCATGGTTTGGAAGAACAAATATTGTTAAAATATCTGTTCTACTCAAAGCAATTTACAAATTTAATGCAATTCCTATCAAAATACCAAGAGCATTTTTTATATAGCTAGAATAAATAATCCTAAAATTTGTATGGAACCACAAAAGACCCTGAATAGCCAAAGCAATCTTGTAAAAGAACAAAACTGGAGGTATCATAATCCCAGATTTCAAGATATACTGCAAAGCTGTAGTCATCAAAACACTATGGCACTAGCACAAAATAGACACACAAATCAATAGAACAGAATAGAGGGCCCAGAAATATACCCACGATCATATTGTCAATTAATTTTTGCCAAAGGAGGCAAGAGTACATAGTGGAAAAAAGATGGTCTCCAAATGGTATTGGGAAAACCAGACAGCAACCAAAAAATGAAACTGGACTCCTTTCTTAAACCACACACAAAAATAAACTCAAAGCGGCTGAAGGACCTAAATGTGAGATGTGAAACCATAAAACTCCTAGAGGAGAACACAGGCAGTAATTTCTCTGACATTGGCTATAGCAGTATTTTTCTATACGTGTCTCCTCAGGCAAGGGAAACAAAAGCAAAGGTAACTATTGGGATTACCTCAAAATAAAAAGCTTCTGCACAGCAAAGGAAACAGTCAACAAAATTCAAAGTCTACCTACTGAATGGGAGCGGATATTTGCAAATGACGTATCCCATAAAGGGTTAGTATCCAAAATATGTGAAGAACTTCTACAACTCAACACCAAACAAACCCCAAATAATCCAATTTAAAAATGGGCAGAAGACATGAATATTTCTTCAAAGAAGACATCCAGATGGCCAACAGACAAAAGTAAAGATGTTCAACATCACCCCTCATCACAGAAATGCAAATCAAATCCACAGCAAGATACTACCTCATACCTGTCAGAATGACTAAAATAAGAAACACAAAAAACAACAAGCATTGGCGAGGATGTGAAGAAAAAGGAACCTTCATGCACTATTGGTTGGAATGCAAAGTGGTGCAGCCACTGTGGAAAATAGTATAGAGTTTCCCAGAAAAATTAAAAATAGAATTACCGTATAATCCAATAATTCTGCTACTAGGTATTTACTCAGAGAAAACAAAAACACTAATTCAAAAACACTAAAACAAAACCCTTACATTTATTACAGCATTATTTACACTTTACAATGGAAGCAACCCAAGTGTTCATCAGTAGATGCATGAGTAAAGAAGATGTGGTATATATATACATACAGTAGAGTATTACTCAGCCATAAAAAATAAATGAAATCTTGCCATTTGTAAAAACATGGATGGATCTAGAGGGTATAATGCTAAGTGAAATAAGCCATCTAGAGAAAGACAAATACTATATGTATGTGTGTGTGTATATATATATATGGAAACCAAATAAATAGTCATCTGGCTGGCTGGAAATTCAAATTTGAGGTCCTAAGGAAATCTAGGTGGTTATTTTGAAAAGACTTTGGAAGATTCAGTAAGGATTGTGGAGTTAACATCAGGAGTTTCCTTTTCTTGCTATCACTTATCAGTTACTAGCTGTGATTCCTAGCTTTTGTTTTCATTTTTCAAGAAATGACTGTAATGATGTCCCAGAGTTGTGTGTGTGTATGTGTGTGTGTGTGTGTGTGTGTGTAGGAGAATGAGAGAGAATGATCCTGATCCATAGCAGTTATATTATTATTTCATTACTTAGGATTGAATTTAGTAATTTTTAGAGAATTATTAGTTTAAAATCAGACAACGAAGTTCTAATTAAATAGTAATAAGTCAGTCAATAGTAATCAATAGTAAAACTGTCCCTTGGATATGGAGAGAATTTAGGGACTTGGTGAAGAAGAAAGGTATAAAGAAAAAAGGCAAGAAGGAGAGTTTCACAGGGATAGAGAAGAAGGAGGAGAACAACACTAGTGCTTCCAAAGATTCTGATTGTTAAAACTGAGGACATTTAATAAAATTGCTAATTAGTTTGAAGCTTAAAAAGCACAGCCTATGAAGCATTCGTGGTTTTGAAACTTCACTGTTTTTCAAACATGAGTAAAGAGCTCTCTTCAAAAATGTAGTAGCTGTTGCAACTTCCCTTTAGAAAGAACGATAGACACAAGTGGGGTTATCAAGTTTTCTACATCAGAAGGCTGAATAATTTTCCATTTTAAAATATGAACTTTTATATATTCACATTATATCTCTGAAATTTTAAAAAGTCATTAAGGGGCGCCTGGGTGGCTCAGTGGGTTAAAGCCTTTGCCTTCGGCTCAGGTCATGATCCCAGGGTCCTGGGATTGAGCCCCGTGTCGGGCTCTCTGCTCAGCAGGGAGCCTGCTTCCTCCTCTCTCTCTGCCTGACTCTCTGCCTACTTGTGATCTCTGTCTGTCAAATAAATAAATAAAATCTTTAAAAAAAAAGTCATTAAGACATTAGAGACTCACTCACTCTCTGAAAAGTGGCTATCAAATCAAGGGTGCTGTTCAGTGGCATTAGAGGATTAAGGAAATTGGTAAATGTAGTGTTAAATTCTGTCTACAGAATGGAGTTTTCCATGATAGAGGCAAACTTCTATCTATTCGTCATCCATTTCTGTGTTGTTAGACAAAGAAAGGTACTTGGAAATAAGGACCATCACAAGTCAGGCAGCTAAAATTGTGTATTATTTGTGGCAACACACTGGGATGTATTTAGTGTCCGTTCACATTCTGCACCATAAACAACTGTGTGAGCTAATATGGTATATAGCTATTTGAATGTAAATTAATTGCAATTAAATAAAATTAAACCTTTAGTTCCTTAGTCACACCAGCCACATATGACTAGTGGCTGCTATAGTGGACAGTATAGACATAGAACATTTATATTTTCTCAGGCTTTGTTGGGCAGTACTTATAAACAAAGCCACCAAAAAGATACTAATTTTTGCTGATGGGCTGATTTGATATTTGGGTTGATTAGTTGAGGTTACTAATACGAAGGGTTTTGACACCAACTAAGGGCATTAATTTCACATAGAGCTATCTTTAAGCTTAGCTAGAAGCATCACAAATGTATTAATCGACTCAGGCTGGATGAGAAAGTAGAAAAGAATCATTTTTTCATTCAGCAAATATTTATTAAGCACCTACTATGTTTTGGGTACTATATTCACCCATGCTGGGTCCTCATGGTAAAAACACTGTCCTTGACCTAAAGAAACCTTATGAGAACAGAGAGAATTACGTAAGGCTATTATGGAGCTAATAATAGACGTAGGTTCTTAGGGACAGTGTGAAAGGAGTGGTTTGTTATGGAATTGGGTACAGGAAATAATTGGGGTTCTTTAAATTGTTCCATGTTTGTGATAAGAAGGTGGGTTCCTTGGATGAGGGAGAAGTGGCATGGATTACTTTTCCTTTATCTCCCACAGAATCTAGCATAATCCTAAATTCAAAACAGACCGTCAGTATAGCAACTGAATAATTTCGCAAGTACCAATCACTTATTTAGGCTTTCGCGGATTTTTCTTAAAGTAGCTATCTCTTTTAAACTGAGATTTTAAAAAATTTTCAGCAAAAGAGGAATATGTCAGGGTGACTCCTGGAAGCTCAGGGTAGTTGTGTGAGCAGAAATTAAGGCAAACATAATATTCTTAAATTTTAATGTATGTTAAATTTACCGTTATTTTAATATCAACCACAGGACCTTATGGATACCATCTACAAATGTACATTTTCTTTCTGCTCATTTTACAATCAACTGTAGATGACAGACAGGGAATGGAAGTCTGAGCACTACCTGCCAGACTTCGTAATACTGGAAGCCTAATAAGTGGGGGGGAAATTTAAAAAGTCCAGAACCAAGAAGATGCAATGTAGATTAGGGCAACTGTCATGAACAGTGGGGTGGGCATCAACTCTCCTGAACACATTCATGCATTGAACAATTCCAAACTACCATTTCGTTTTCACAGTTGCCACCAGATGGATTGTCCAGTTCCTCCTACTCTGTATTAAACAACATATCTAATAAATATTCAACACTTAGCACATGCAAACTACACTTGTTGAGCCTCCTAACAGCCACTAATGAGGACATTAGCTTTCAATTAACTATATAAAGCTTTGAGTTTGGACTAGAACATTCATTTAGCACAGGCATCAATTTGTAGATCATTATAGGACATTAGTTGGTTGCTAGACAACCACATGTCCTAGCAGATTTTAGGCAGAGCTCCAACAGTAAGCAAGGATCAGGTATTTCAGCTCTTAAATTAGGTCTTATCATCTTCTCCTAACACCTCTGCAAGTCTCCTGGGCAGATGTTTGAGGGAAGCAGCTACTAAGTTCCAATAATGAGGTAAAATATGAAAGAGTAGACGATGTATCCTGAAGGCAGAATTAGAAATGTTAGTATAGCTTGAGGCTGGTGACAATCTCAGCCAAATTACCAAGAGGACTGCCATAAGAGGCAGTTAAATATACTTAGCATCTGGGATGATTTAATAGCTTCATGTTAGTATCTTCTTTGCATTTACTACCGTCTCTTGATTAATATTTTTTAAATAAAAATCTTATATGAAAAATGTGACTTACAAATATTTTCTGTAGCTCTTATTTTGTTTCATTATAAATGAATGTTTTCTATAAATATGCCTGCGATATTACAATGGAACAGATAGGAAAAATAGGATATAAGTATTACTAAAGCAAATTGTTCCACCTCAATGACCTATCTAGTTAAGTACTTCGACAAGTAAACCTTAATAAACAGATTTCTCAGGTTGGATAAAATGGCTGCGACAGAGAATTGACAACTTGGAAAGGAGCAAATAACTTGTTTTGTATTACATAGATATCTGAGCTGTGTTTGAAAATTTTGTGAGGTTTATCTGTGGAGTTCCAGTCATGGTTGTGGCCTATTATACTCATTCCGTGAAGCAAGCTGTGACCCCTGGCTATTTTTTCCCTGTTGTCACAGGTTGAATCACATTTTATGTTCCCACCAAAGTTTATAAACCGAAGCTTTAAACCCTGGTACCTCAAAATGTGACCTAATTGGGAAGTAAGGTTATGAAGATGTAATTAGTTAAAATGAGATCATGCGGGAGAAGGGTATTTCGCTAATACAATATAGCTGGTGTCCTTATTATATGGCTACATTTGGACACATACATAACAGGGAGAAGACCATGTGAAGATGAAGACAGAGATCACAATAATGTTTCTGTAAGCTGAGGAACACCAAAGGTTGCTAGCAAATACCGGAAGAGATTTAGAAGTATAGAACAGATTCTGTCTCATAACTCCCAGAAGGCGGCAAACTCAGTCTTGGTGTAGTCTCCGGAACTGAGACAATAAATTTCTATTGTTTAAGCCATCCTATTTGTGGTACTTTCTTGAGGCAACCCTAGCAAACTAAGGCACCTGTAGTAGTAAAGTAAGCAGCTTCCCATTCAATCCTGGGGTAACCAGTTCTCCCAAATGTCCTGCACAGAGGTAAGGCCTCAAGCTGCTGGTCATACAATATTTTCAAAATGAAGAGGAGATACAATCAATAGGCTTAAATACTGCTATGAATTCATTTGTGTCATCCGTCAACAATACAGCCCTTGTGGCTAATCCACGTCCAATTCATTCCAGCAAGTGATTTTCAATGATAGCAAAAGGAGCCATCCCCTTCTATTCACTTTTAGAAGCATGTGTCAGCATTCCCTAAAACCTGTACTGATCTCATTCCAATAGCTGCCTCTTCTTTGAGGAAGCAGAAAAGGACCTGATAAAAGCCCAATTAAAGAGGGTTGCCATTGACCGGGGTACTTTTCCAGAGAGAACTAAAAGCACCTGATACATCTTCAGTCCATTAGGGTAAGCCACACCTGCCAGAGGCTCATCAGTAATTAAAAGTTACAAGATGCTGAATGTCCCCAGTGGGCCCTCTTTAGGTGAGAGACACACACACATGACCTGGAGAAATGTGGTACATTATGATGCTCTTCACATTTGACTCCAAGCCCTGGTTGAGCTCCATGGTTGTTTATTGCTAGTATTCTTTCTATCCAGGACTGGTCCCCATTCATCATATATAGCAAATTCTTAGTAACATTTATTAATAGAATCAATGGATGGATAAATAGAACTAAGGCCCTGGAGGTAAATTCTGGCTTCACTCCTAAGCTTTACCTTATCCCCTTTCAAGAGCCCTTCACTGGGCATTAGCACTGTGACACTGATTCCATTGTCTTACAAAATAAAGTTCCAGATATTCTGGTAAACATACTATTTCTCCTTGCCACAGGCTTGACTTAATGCTGTACCTCTTATCTCTGACTTGGCATCAAATCATACCTCATTCCTCAAAATGTGTCAAAATCCACCTAGCTCGGTGATCCATCTGACAGATATTAGGGACTGGTGTGTTTACTCAATTGTACAAATTTTCAGCTTCAGAAACTGTCATTCTATCCAGTTCTGATGGCCAGTCTCTCCTTGCTCATTAAAGCCTGCAGAGTTAAGGGTTTGCATGAAACAGTGGGACTTACACCTCAGGTTAATCGTCTATTTATACGCAAGACATCTGTTGCAGAACTAGCGAGTTTTTCTTTCTTTAGTATCTAACTTCTACCTATTCTCCAGGTCCCAGTTCAGACTTCACTCATTGGAGGAAGACTTCCCTGAGCCTCCCGTATCCTTCAAAGTTAGAGGTCTCACCTCTGTGTTCCCATAGAAACCCTCATTTCCTTGTATGATAATGCCCAGGACACTAATCATAACTTTTGGAGACTATCATTTTACTTGTCTGCCTTTATAAACACTTCGAGGGAAGGGGGCCTGCCTCATTGTCTACTACCAGTACCTACTTAGCATAGTACCAGGGGTACAGCGGACATTCAGTTCATCCACCCATTCATTAGTTCATTCTTCCACTGTTCAACACATGTTAAGCATCTGCATATTGACAAATAATAGTGAAAAAAAAATTCTGTGATTACAGAGCCAACGTTATAAAAGGGGAATGTAAAACCTGGAGTATGCTGAATGAGGATAAGTTCTGTGGAGAAAAAAGGGAAATAATGAAAGGTATGGGGAATGCTAAGATGGATTGGGGCCCCAATGGTAGTGACAGATTCTAAGTAGAGTTGTCAAAGGAGACATCATTGATAAGTTGAGCAACGGCCAGAAGGAGCTGAAGAGGCTAATAGGAGTATCCAAATACAATTAGGTCCCTCTTTACTTTCACAGGACAGCATAAAATAGGATTTTTTTTTTGGCTAACGCTTCAGAGAGGGATTGCTGGATTTTAGTAGGCCTGCATCACCAGGTGGTTGCCTCCTCCAGAACAGTTCTTATCTCCACACGTTAGTTTTTCCTTTCTCTTCCTTCTACTTCTCCCCTCAAGCCCCGCCTCCTCCCATTCCTCTATGACTCATTCTGCTCTTTGATTCTTTTTTTTTTTTTTCTTGGTCAGAATTCTGGCTTCTGACTCATTCAATTCTAATCAATGGAATTTACTTCCTATGTGGCCAGCACTATCCGAGGCAACAGGAAAAATTACAAAAAAGCATAAGCTGCTTGAGAACCTTCTACCTATAGACAAAAGAGACATAAACAAGCCCCTCATCTCAACAAACACCTGTGTCAATATCCTATGACCTATGAAGTGAGCTCTATTTTGTTCAAAAAATGCATAACATCCCAATAAAAGGGGATCTACATGATATACCTCAAATTGGGAAGAGGTTTATTGACTACCAAGGTCTCTATCTTCTGATTATTCTCCAAATCCTGCTCTTACAAATAACATTATTCTAGCAAACAGGTAGTAACTGGATACTGGATTATTCATGTACTCAAAGCATTTACAACATTTGTACTTTGGAAAAACAACCCCTTCTCTTCCACATCACACTGGAACAATTATGCAGTGGCTAAAAACAATGGGGTCATTGTTGGTGAGCAGTTAAGGGTCCCGTAAAGGTGAAGTTCATTTTTATTGCTTTAAAAAGAACATACAGGGACGCCTGAGTGGCTCAGTTGGTTAAGCAGCTGCCTTCGGCTCAGGTCATGATCCCAGATTGAGTCCCACATCGGGCTCCTTGCTCAGTAGGGAGCCTGCTTCTCCCTCTGCCTCTGTCTGCCACTCTTGTCTGCCACTCTGTCTGCCTGGGCTCGCTCTCTCTGACAAATAAATATATAAAATCTTAAAAAAAAAAAAAAAGAACATACACATTTGTCCACATTGGATTTTTTATTTGTTCATGTGTTTCTGATTGAAAGGGACAGTGTTTTGCCAGCATGACTGTAGGAGTCAGAGAGAACATTTTCAGCATCCTGGTTTGGTTCTAAAGAAAGAAGAAAAACGAATTAGCAATTGAACCCCAGTTTGGTGCCAGGTACCATGGCAGATACTTTCCAATATATTACCTTATTTAACATATGCTGTCTCCCGATCAATACACACACACCTACACAAACCTGGGAAGGAGGTACTATTACTTGCCTCAGTTTAAATGAAAAAATGAGTAACTCAGATTTTGAATAGGTTTTTCAATGAGGCATAGCTTGTGAGTAGCAAAAATGGGATTCCACTCCAAGTGTGTCTGACTCTAAGATCCATGGTTTTTCTATGTTTCTATGAAACATATGTTTCTATGAAACCTCATAGAAAACATAGGTTTTTCTATGCTTCATAAAGTTTCTCTCAGGTGAGAGTATTAGGCTGATAAAGCAAAGGCCAAGGCCATAAGGAGGGCCTTGTATTGACTTTAGTCCAGGTCATAACTTACCCTCCCCTCCATCCTCCAGTTTCAGGCTAAAGCCTTACAGATCCAAAGCGTGATTTAAAAAGTTACCAAATGAGAATGTGTAAACTAGATGAGTAAAAATCCATCCTGACCACTCTCTCTGGGTGGTCTGACCACTGGGTAAACAAAAGTAAATGCCTATACTGATGATGGGTCCTCTGTTGTGTTCAAAGGCTAACACAACCTGACCTCTATTTTCCTATAAATCTATGTCAGTCTTTGTCCTTCAAATGAAGGGCACTATCACTCATTATGTCAAAGGAGGAAATTATAAGGATTCTAGCTCTCTAGATCAGGAGAGGAAATAGCTAGATTCATTTTGACTAATCATAGGTGTCTTAGAATAACAGGGAAAATTTGCCAGAATTATTTGTGTCTGCTAATTCACTGCTGCCCTTTGAGAATCACAGTCATGAATCCTGAACTCCACTTTCCATTAGCTACTGCTTTAGTGTAGAGAATGATACTGAATATGTGTGTTTATGGTGATATCTGAATACACATATGGTAGTGATTAGAGTGCTCAATTGATAACATGAATCGAAAGGGTTCTAAGGCTCCTTTAGAGGAGATAAATGAATCTTAATCCCAACAAATTAGTGGTCTTCAATCTGTGCTACAGTTTACATGTCCACCAAATTTTGAGCAATGTATAAAACTTATTTTTATAATTGAGTAAACACACCGATCCCTAATATCTGTCAGATGGATCACCGAGCTAGGTGGATTTTGACATATTTTGAGGAATGAGGTATGACTTGATGCCAAGTCAGAGATAAGAGGTACAGCATTAAGTCAAGCCTGTGGCAAGGAGAAATAGTATGTTTACCAGAATATCTAAAGCCCTAGATTAGGCACTCAAAAAATTAAGTCTGATGCCCAATGGCAATGGGAAGAAATCAAAGAAGGTAATAGGAACTCCATTTCCTTTCTTTAAGAATACATTAGGAATGTTTATACTTAAAGGAGGAGATTATCTAGTTCAGAAAAAGGAAACCTTACAATATGTGAAGTCTAAGAATATGCAGATACCAGCTATGTTAAAAAAAATCATCTACTTTGAGTCTATGGTATGCTGGACTTGACTATTATGACTCTCAAGAGCTAATTTTTTAATTTTCAGAAAACCTATGAGCCAGGTGTTAAACGTCATTTATTAAGTTATGTAAACTTTCAACTAAATAAATTATTTTTTAAAAATAAGCACTCCAAGATTATCAGTTCCTAATTATTTTACTGTATTTCACTATTAGCTCTGCTCTTGAGGATTTTTTTTAATCTGTTATATCTCTGTGGAAATACATTGGAAAGGATTGCTACTATACATCTCTTCCCCAGACCCGGAATTCAGTGATGGCATGTGGATAGCAGAAGTCAGCCATTTGAGGAGTATTGACAGCATGGAAAGTGTCAAATCTAGAAAGCAGGTGTCCCCTAGCCCAGAGAGTTAGCATTAAACATTCTCTTACACAGAGCTGCTTTGAACACAGAGATCTAATAGTTGGAGGGTCTGAGAGCTGAGTTTGGCAGACTCAACTCAGTGTAGATTTGTGTCATAACTGGTTGCTCAATGCTTCTTAAATGCTTTTCTTACATTTCGTTAATTTCCTATATTAGATTCCCTTGCCATGGGTATAGGCTATGACCTAAGAAGGGGTGTTGCTTAGAATTTCTGTTGCTGGCCATGTTGGTGGGGTGTGGTGGAGGGGCATGGAGAGGGAGCATGTTGGAGCTACTTGTATGGCAACTGTCTGGGTCTCCTATGCTGTGAGAACTGTGCTGTCTGCCTTTGCCCTGAAATGGGCAGATCACAGCTTCAGGGAACTGATGGAGTGATCTGGCTCTAATTCAGGGCTAATAAACCTCAGACGTGAACCTTAGCCTGATTTTTCTGGCTGTGAGGTTCTGGAGAGCCTGTGATCTTCCTCTTTCATCAATTTATCTTCTGCTTGAAATAACTAGATGGCCTCTGAGTTTTAAAACAAAGAACCTGGGTTAATGCAGCAGCTTATTTCTATTTTAGCATGCCATAAATGGAACTATAATTGTTTAAATTTTGACATTATAGAACAAAAACACAACTACATTGCACAGATTAAAATCTTTACTACCAATTTATATTTTTATAAAAAATGTTGGGAAATAAAGGAGTATTTGTTACCCATGAGTCATCACGCCTAACACTTAATATTTTACCTTTCTCTTTTTGTATGCAGTATGTATTTTAATAAGAGCAAGCTCACACTGTGTATTATATTGCATAGCCTTGTACTACATTGGTGGCATTCACTATATATATTTAATTAGCATCACCTGCATTTATTTTTTTAAATGAAAATTGTATTCATTTCTGAGTTGGATAGTTTATATGAGGGCTTTCTTTTGAAGCTTTGTTAAGTTTTTGATTTGTGGAGACAGTCTGAACATGCTTGCCCAAAACAGCCATGGCTTTTGGAATTCATTTATTTAATAAATGGTTTAGTATCTATCTTCCAGGTGCAAAGCACTGTTGTCAATTTGTTGAGTGAGAACATAGAAAAAAATCCTTGCCCTCAAGGGGTTTATATCTTGATGGTGGAGGTAGGGAGTATAGCTAAGGAGCAAGTTACTGCGTATGGAGAAAAATTAAGTTGGGCAGGGAGGATGGGAAGTACCAGCAGAGGAGAAGGTGCTTTCAGGTTTAAGGAGGGTGGTGAGGTAGAACTCCCTGGGGGTAATGCAGCAACTGAGTCAGAACTCCAAGGCAAAGGAGCTTGTTGGAGAAGGGCCTTCCAGGTAGAGGGCCCAGCTAGTGGAAAAGCCCGAGGCGGGATCTTGTCTGCAGTATTTGAGGAACACTGAGGAGACTAATGTTGCTGAAGTGGAATGTACAAGGGTGGAGAGTAGTAGTAGATGGTGAGAAAGGTAGGGGCTGTGGAGAGGGGGGAAATTGGATCATTTGGGACTGTGGGCCATTGCAAGGAGTATGACTTTTACATTGAGTGAGATGGGAAGCTATTGGATTACTTTGAGCACAGGAGAAATATGACTTCATTTGTTTCTAAAGGTATTACTCTGACTTCTTCCATTCAGAGTGTTGTCTGTGAACTGGGAATATCAGCATTTCCTGGAGGAGGTTAGAAAGGGAGACTCGCAGGCCCCACCCCAGACCTACTAAATCAGTCTGCCTTCAACTAGAGCCCCAGGTGATTTGCATGCACAATACCATTTGAAAAACCGGAATACACACTGAGGAGGAGAGTAAGAGAAACAGCCAGGGAACAGTTAAGAAGCCCTCACTATACTCCTGGTAGTAGTTGATAATAGCATGGGTCAGGGTACTATCGGTGGCAGTATAGAGAAGGAACTAGACGCAGGGTGTCAGAGAAAGGACAAACTGAGAATGACTTCACAGGTTTGGACACAGGCAAGTGGAAGGATGGAGTTCTTATTAATTGAGTTGGGGAAAGAAAGCAGACAGAACAGATTTGGTCAAGTTATATTTGAGAGGTGTGATGGTTAATTTTACTTGTCAACTTGGGGAGGGTATTTTTAGATGAGATTGACATTTATATCAGTGAACTTTGGGTAAAGCAGATTGCCCTCCATAATGTGAAAGGGCTTCATCTAGTCAGTTGAAGGCCTGAATAGACTGCCTTTAGACTTCATCTTCGGGGGTGGGGGGGGAACAAGATGGCGGGGAACTAGGAGGAGGCTCTGGTTCAACCTGTCCCCTAAAGTGAGCTGATTACCTACCAAGGAACTCCGATCACTCATGAAATCAGCCTGAGATCAGAATTCTACACATCAGGATCTCTATGGGGGCAGAAGACGTCAGTGGGCAGGTAAAGCAGAGTGGGAACGCTGGACTGGTATCGGAAGATAGACTTCATCTTCATCTGCACCATTGGCTTTCTTGGGTCTCTGCCTATTGGCACATACTACAGACTTGGATTTCCAGTCCCCATAATCATGTGAGCCAATTCCTTATAATAAATAATTGGTTCTGTTTCTCTGGAGAAGTCTTTTTTTTTTTTAAGATTTTATTTATTTGACAAAGAGAGAGAGATCACAAATAGGCAGAGAGGCAGGCAGAGGGGGAGAGGGAAGCAGGCTCCCCACTTAGCAGAGAGCCTGATTTGGGGCTAGATCCCAGGACCCTGAGATCATGACCTGAGCCAAACGCAGAGGCTTAACACAGTTAGCCACTGAGGAACCCCTCTGGAGAAGTCTTATACAAGATGTTAAACAGTTAGGGTAAGACCCAATCTTTGGACATAAGAAATTGAGAATCATCAGCATATAATCTAAATTTAAAATCATTGGATTAAATAGAACTAAAGAAGTGAGGTAGATAGAGAAGTAAGGAAGCTAAAAGAACTAGGCTCTGGGATCCTCCAAAATTAAGAAGTCAGACACAAAAGAAGAAACCAGTAGAGGCTGAAGGAGGGTCCAGAGAAGAGGAGAAAAACCAAGCGAATGTGACACCTTGAAGCTAAGTGAAGAAGTGTTTCAATAAAGAGGTTATGATTACTGTATCTAATGCTATTAAGAAATTAGGTATGATGAGGATTGAGAATTAGATGTAACAATATGGAGGTCTTGGGTGACCATGATTAGGTCAATGTCAATGGAGAAGTGACACCATGGAAAACCTGATTAGAGTGAATTTAGAGGGGAATGTTTAGACAGTTAAATATATGTGAATCTTTTATTGTTTTTATTATTTTTTTAAATAAATGAATTTAATAGCAGTTTTAGGTTTATAAAAGCTTGAGCAGAAAGTATAGAGTTCCTGTGCACTCTCACAGTTTCTCCTATTATTAATATCTTGAATTAATATGGTGCATTTATTAAAATTGATTAAAATATCTATACATTATTATTAACTGAAGTCCATAGCTTACATTAGGGTCCACTCTTCATATGTATGTTCCATGGATTTAGACAAATCTATAATGTCATGTATCCACCATTACAGTTAAATTTTGAAGTCACAGATCGGGGCACCTGGGTAGCTCAGTGGGTTAAGCCTCTGCCTTTGGCTCAGATCATGATCTTAGGGTCCTGGGATCGAGCCCCACATTGGGCTCTCTGCTCAGCAGGAAGCCTGCTTCCCCCTCTCTCTCTGCCTGCCTCTCTGCCCACTTGTGATCTCTCTGTCAAATAAATAAATAAAATCTTTAAAAAAAATTTTTTAAGTCACAGATCAACCATTTACTAGCTATGTGACCTTGAGCAAAGTACTTCAAACTGAATTCCTGCCAACTATTATGGTTAAATAAGATATATGAAAATGTCTGACATAATTACCTGAATCTATTAAATATTCTCTTTTATTCTCTTTTGAATGGGAACAAAGAGCTATAACCAAATACTTAGCTTTATTAAAAGGCAACATTGAAATCTTGTGATAACTTACATGTTTCTAGCTTCATATGAACCTTTGCAGGACGCAAATCCACTCCAAATAACTGTTTTACTACCATAATTGTTAGTATTTGGTCTACGTGACTCTTTGGTTCAGGGTAATAAAGAGGCCAAGTCATCAGTTAATCTCTATGTGGGTCAGCTAGTTCTCCAATAAGAAAAATGGTTACAATGCCATAGATATCACAAACTACCAACCCTAGCCATCCATCTCTCAGACGCAAAGAAGCCTCAGCCTAAGTGTAAAGATATCCCAGTGCAGTCTCATCACTTTTAGAAAAACAAAAACTGTTATCAAACTCTCAAGTGGGAGAGCATATATTTAGGTGAAAGCTATTTCCACATAAACTTGTAGAAGTTTAAACACTGAATGAGAGGTTAATTAGATAACCTTAAGGACCCTTTCGACCTGCCATCTTCACAAAATTTAAGAGCCAGTAAAATAAGTGTGAGATTCTGGAGCCAGAGAACTGTATTCTTTAGGAGAAAGAAAAAAAAGTCAACCATTGAAAGGAATTTTATTTGAAAACTTGAAGGAGTTTTGATGGACATCATAAAGCAGAAGAAAGGTGAATATTTCTCTAGGAGCTACTAGGAGGAAATTTTTGTTTGGTTTGGCTCTAGAAGCTTTAATGATCATTTATTTCATAGAATCAAAATCTTTTTTGTTAAGGTAACATTTGGGGAAAATATCTGGTTTGTAGAATGATACAGCTAATAACAAGGCTAAACTGAACTGGATAGTTCAATAAGATTATAGAATATAAAATGTTTTGTCCTTGCTTTTCTGAAAGATGTGTTAATTGTAATCTGTCCTCTTAAATTTCAAGTGCAAGTTCAAAAGTACTTGTTAGGTCTCGGATCAACAGTAAATCCTCACATGGAGTTGAAGTTAACTAAGAGGAGGGAACGTGCTAGTACAGGTGTCCATAAGAGCTCAGAACAGGGCACAGTCCACCTACCAGGAAGAATAAATTAAGTCAGCTGTCCGGGTAGCAGTCCAGGACTGGACAAGGGAGGATTAGAATGAGCACAGGCTTCACAGCAATACAGCGTTTCAGATAAAAACTAGATAAGAATTAGGGTCAAATTAACCAGATCAGGGCAATGGAGTCAGGAAATTTGAGGCCAAAGAGAAGTCAAAGGTGAGACAAGGTCTTCTGGCAGAGCCAGGTTGTTCCCTTTGATTGGTTGTTCAGGTTTCCAGGGTGAAGCCATCTGCCAGGTAACTCTTTGTGGCCCTTACATAAATAAATTTCCATTTACTCTAATTCATGTAGCAGCTGCTTGAGTTTTGGTATATTCAAGTACCATTATGTGATTAGCTGCTTAATGTATTTTCTTAAATAGACTGACTTTTTAAGAACTTTATATACATATGTTTTAAGGGGCATCTGGGTGGCTCAGTGGGTTAAGCCTCTTCCTTTGGCTCAGGTCATGATCTCAGGGTCCTGGGACTAAGCCCAGCATCAGGCTTTCTGTTCAGTGGGGAGCCTGCTTGCCCTCTCTTTCTGCCTGCCTTTCTGCCTACTTGTGATCTCTGTCTGTCAAATAAATAAAATCTTTTAAAAAAAACATGTTTTAAAGGGAAACTTTTTATCACTAGTTTAAATAGAAAACATGTTACGAGAAAAATAAGGTGGCTCTACATAAAAGTATAACGGAAACAGCAGTGCTAATTTTATTTTAACTGTTCTTACCAGCACATTTGCCAGACTCTGATATTGATATCCACTTCCTCTTTGTGAAATGGGAGGTTACCTTAGTGTTGGATCACTGATGAACCAATACCGAATTAAGTCTTTCTCCAATCAGAGGAACTGAAGGAAAACAGAAAAAAGAGAAGGATAACTTTTTTCCACTATGTGACTCAGTGTTATTTTTTGCCCAGTTGAAGTGTACTGTGAAACCTTATTTACCACCCCAAATAATCTTATTTATTAAATCATCTGGCATCTATTAAATAGTTAATTCTCTTCCAATCAAAATCATTTTAAATCTCACATTTGGGAAAATACTACTCTGGAATTAAATTTTCAAAATCTGAGGGCAGTTTTCCAAACCCTTGTGTGTATAGACTTCTGTTGCTGCTGCTGCTGCTGCTGTCTAAAAGGATTTTTGCTGGTCCCTACTGAAATAAAAATAAGGACAATATGTGAATTTTTCTTCAGGTTAAGTTCATTCAGCTTACAGTTATTATAAGATTACTGTTTCCTCATAAAATCATAATGGAGGATGAATTTTTCCAGTTTTATATTTAAAACACATTAAAGGGCACCTAGGTGGCTCAGTTATTAAGTGTCTGCCTTGGGCTCAGGTCATGATCCCCTGGTGCTGGGATGGAGCCCCACATCAGGCTCCCTGCTCTGCAGGAAGCCTGCTTCTCCCTCTCCCACTCCCTCTTCTTGTGTTTCCTCTCTCATTGTGTCTCTCTCTGTCAAATAAATAAATAAAATCTAAAAAAAAAAAAAGATAAAAATAAAACTCATAAAAGTTCATCCTTCCCTGTTTTGAGAATATTTTTTAAATGATTGGTCAACCTAAAATTTTGTAATCCCCATATCAAAACTTTTAACCTTGAAAGACTGCAAATTCTCTACTTATGTACCTTTTGCTCTACCATCCCAGAATGTGATTTCTATCTTCTGATCCCAAGTGGCCTCTATCACTCAGCCATCATGCTAAAGTGTCAGGCCAGAGAAAGAAGGAAAGATAAAAGTATAAAAACTAGAACCCTGCCTATTGATTTGTGTCATTTTAAGCAGCTGTTCTGGTTGTCTATACCCACTTTGCTTGGACCTCATTGGTCAGAGCATAATCACATGGCTACAACTAGGTATATGCTATGCTGGGAAATGTTTCCTGATTTGGTCTCCGTATGAACAGAATTAGATGCCTTTTCCTAAGTATAAAGAGGAAAATGGATATTAAGTGGCAACTGGTGTCTGCCACACCATTGTTCAATTCTAGCTCAAGTCTCAGGTTCTTTTTCTGAAACACACAAACTTTCGCAGCTTCCGTCTCACCTAAAATAACACCTTATTGATTTTGATCATGTTCTACTTTGCATGTTTTCTTGTCTTTTGTATCCAACTGTACTCTTTGAGGGCATGAGTTATTTTTATACCTCTTTAGATCTACAGGCAGTGCCTAGCACATCTCACATATAGCTGATGCTTAATAAACTTGTCAATTATTTAATTAATGCATCAATTATTAGTAAAGAGGCATAATGTAGAGCTTGGAGGGTGTCAAGGTAAACTTCAGCTCTCCCCATACCACTGCACCAGTCTTTTTCCCAGAGTTGACCCAATTTGTACTTCTCAAACCATCTTGTAGTCCATCTTTTCTACTTATATCACTGGTAGCTTTTGCTGGTACTACTTTCCCTCGTGTGAACTTCCTTTCAAACTTCATTTTGTGTGCTTCATGTCCAAGAGAAAACTCAGGAGTGGAGATGGTTCTCTGTGAATCAGGAGTTGGTAGCTATCCAGCTTCCCTGGGCAGAAATCCACACTACAAAGTGTCACTGTCCAAATTGGCAAGAATTCTCTGGATTCAGCAGAAAGGACACTATCTGGACAGACAACAGAATATGAAATCCAAATTGCCTCTTCTGGCTTGAGCAACTCCCTAAAACTTCATTGACAGTCTGGATTAGCTCTGTGTGTCCTTCTAACGCTAAACACTTAATATCCTGGGCTCTCCAATCTAAGAAGAATTAGCCTGGATCCTTCTTCCAGTCCTATATTTTAAAAATAATTCCAAGATTAAGAAGAGGGCTTTTGTTTCTTGGTTACCTACAAGTATAGCATTACACCCTAAGAAAAGAAGAACAGGGTTAAGATTATTTTTAATAGCTGTATCATTGATTTCTGACCCCAACGTATTTTCTTTGGAACTTCCAGCTGTCTGTCAGAAGTTCTGGAAAGGGTATTACTTGGTTGCCTGCATGTTTTATTCCATGACTTTATTTATGGGCCTTCACAGATGTTGGCAAACTCCTTTTTCCAGCTCTTCTTTCCAAGTAACAAAGGCTAACTGAGTTAAAGCATTTAGAGCTAAAGACTCCATCAAAGACAAGGATTTACCTTTGTCTTTACCAAAGACGATAATTTGTATAGACACACACATACACATAGCCTCCCTATTTAGTCTGATATTAATATATATAAATCCATGATGATAAGACAGGAAAGTGGCAGCTTGGAAATGTAGCCATTGTGATGGGAACAGAGAAATCACCCAAGAGATTTTGTGAACTGTGCTGTCCTAACTGTCTGAACTAAGATTAGTGCATTTGAAATGTAGGGAGATAATTTTCACTAATTTGGACCACAAAAGGAGGGCATGAAAAGTGAATTACAAGTAAACCTCTTCTTAACATCTTTAGGCTTTGGTTTCTTCAGCTTTAAAATGAGAAAACTGGACCAGGATATCCCAGAGGCTTGCTTCAGCTCCATGTTTTATGGTTCTGCAGGATCAGCTGATTAGAATGAAGATGGCAGATCTACTTCATGCCAAGCTCGATGAGATTTCTGACCCATTTAGTAAGGTTTTCCTATATGAACCAACACAATCACATTGAACACTGATTACATTAGACTTCCTACTCCTCCCCATTTCTGCATAAATATGGCTTGTTGCAAATAGTTTTCCTACGGTTCAGACTGTGGTTTGGCTGAATTCTCACTTACTCATTTGGATGCCGTATCATTATCTAATTTTGTTCATTGCTCACTTAATCAGGTGCTTCTATGGAATGGCAGTCTCCAGAATGCAAAAAGAAAATTGTTAGTCAGGGCAAGAAGTGGAAAACAGGTGCACTATGCTCAGCACTGCTAACTTAATATAGGAAAAAACTATAATCAGGTTTCGGGGGGTACCAGCCCTACCTATCATAACCTGGGTAAAGTTATTGCTTCTCCGTCGTAACTTAATCACTTGCCTTCATTCTCAATATATATGAAACAATAACAACATCAATACCATCTCTCCTTCAGGCTATTACAACACCCATAGTGCCTTTTCCAATTGCTTCGGACTTCTGTGAAAATAGGGCACAAATTACTTTCTTAGTGCTTTTCCTTCTCTCTTTTACCTCTTTCACAAGAAAGGTGTGACTTTCTCTTTAATTAAAATAGATAAGCATTCTTAAATGGCTTCACTCCCTTCATCTATTTTTGCTTGTTTTTCCAACTGATCTCAAACCATCCCTGAAAGAAATATATTTCCTTTTAAAGAGTGAATATAGGTTCACAGTGTCATCTCATAGACACCTAACTATCTAAAAATTCAGTGAACAAATATTTATTAAGCACTTACTACCTGTTATGCACCAGGGATGCTAAAATAAGGCATGTTCTCATAAAGAGTTCAGTGTCTAAGGGGACAGGTAGACATGTAAGCTGACAAATACACATGGTGTGTGCTGTCTGAGGTAAATGCCGATGTAAAGAGGAGAGAAGCACCTAACTCTGGTAGGGCAGTAGGACAGGGTCAAAGAAAGTTTCTCAGAGGAGAAAACACCAGCAGTGTGTTTTAAAGTATTAGTGTGAGTGATGGACTGAAGTGGAGGAATTGCAAATGGCTGAATATCACTGGGAAATGAACTGAGAGTGGGGTAAGGGAGAATGGCAGGAAATGCCAATGACAAGGTAGACCGGGCTGTGACATGGAGATCCCAGTAAGCTATACTGTGGAGCTTGGATTTTATTCTAAGGACCCTAGACACTGGAAAATTGAAGAATTTAAAACAAAAGAATCACATGAGCAAATTCACATTTTAGTGGTATCACATTGCATGCAAGGTAAAGTACAGAAACAAGAGCAGAGCTAGGCACTTAGTAGGCCCCTAGGAAGCTTTTGTTGAATGAATGCATTGTGTCCAGATGAGAATGGGTAAGATACAGGCAAGCTGAGGCAGGGAATCCTGGTGAGAGACTAGTGTAGTAATGATTGAAAACAATAATGCTGAGGATGGGGAGAAGAGAATGTATTTGAAAACAGTTAAGGAAGTATAATTGGAAAGAACTTGGTGATCCTTTTATATAAGTGGGAAAAAGGGAAATAAGAAATGCAATATGACTCCCAAGTTCATTAATTAAAGAACTGGGTAGAGGACCCTGTAACATTCACTTAGGTAGAAAACACAGAGGGAGGAACAAGTGATGGCGGAGAGGGTGGAGGTGAACCGTCCAAGTTTGGACAAGTTGAATTTGAGATCTAGAAAGACAAGTTGAAATAGTCAGTTCGATGTTTAAATCAGGAACTCAAGAGATAAATATAAGTGGAAGCATATAGATTTGAGAATTACCAGTGAATAAATAATAATTAAAGATCAGTCATAGAGTCTAGGTAGAATAACATGAGGACCTGAGATATGGTTAGGCTGACAATGGCAATCTGTGAATGCCATCCACTTTGATCCACTCTGCCCCTTCCCTGGTAGTTTTGAATTCCTTATGTTTTCCAGTACCCTGAGTTTTCTAAAACATGTTGGTGAAAATTTGGGTTTCTACATTTTCTTTAAGACATAAAATTTCAGCTCTTCTAGGACTTCATACTGGTACTCATTCCACTAATCTGGAATCATTTTTGTCTCTGTCATCTTGAATTTCTCCAAAGGCCCCTACCACTCTTCACTTGTAACACCAAAATTTGAATAGTTCTTCCAAATATTGGAATATCAACATTGAAAAGTAGACATTATTAAAAGTAAAAAGGAGATTCAAATGTAATTGAATATACTATGCTTCAGGTTTTGGGTTTTCTTTAAAAAGATTTTATTTATTTGAGAGAGAGAACAAGCTGGGGGGAGGAGGCAAAGGGAGAGGGACAGGCAGACTCCCCACCGAGTAGAGAGCCCAACATGGGGCTCTGTCCAAGGACCCTCGGATCCTGATCTGAGCTGAAGGCAGACCCTCAGTGGACTGAGCCACGCAGTGGCCCCTATGCTTCAGTTTTCTATAGTCTAGTATTTTTGTTTACATCATTCCATTGCTGAATCATCATATTTAGCCTGGGCTGAAGATACCCTTTTAATCTACTCCATCAGGCTTGGGAAGTAAAACCCAGTTTTCCATGGCACCTAAACCAAACTATTTGACATCAATTTTGTGCTAAGAATTTGAAAAGTAATGAAATTAGAAGATCAAGACAATAGACTTTTTTAAAGATAAAAACTCACAATTGGGAAATTTTTAAAAAAATGAGTAGGAAGGGGACAGGGGTATTTGAAGATACTGAGAAGTTGTATAAGTAGAAGTAGCCTCCTTCAATCCACTAGCTGAAGAATGTCCAGAGAGTGATTTTCATTACCTATAGTCCACTCTCTTCTACCCCCAGTTCTTCCTCAAGGACCCTACTCAAAGCTTCAGTTCCATTTCTCTTCCCTCCTCTTCCTTCCCCATTCTCCTTTCTCTTTCTTTCTCCCCTCCATTTTTTACCTCTCTACCTTCACCCTTCCTCTTCTTTCTCTTCTTTGTCATTACTGAAGTCTGCAGCAAGGAATTCAGAAAACTTGCCAGTCTTCACACAAGTGTAAGATATAAATAAAGGTAAGTGTAAATGTGGAATAGAACAACTGGGCAGCATGCCAAGTTCATTCCACCATTCAATACAGTTTAAGTCACTTCAGGAATAATTTATAAAGTGCCTCCTACATGCAAGGCATCCTAGTAAGCACTGAGGACACAAAGATGGAATTCAGCATGTCATTGTATTAAAGGATATTCCAGTATATTCAGAAATTCATTGATTACTTGCTTTTTGCTGAAGAGAATTATCATCTTTTTCATTTTTCATCTACTGTTTACTGAAGAATTTATGTAGCAGCATTTGAAGACTAAATAACTAAGATCTGGCAAGGATGATTGTTGGCTGTTTTGTTGCCTGGGACAATAAGTGTTTATCAGAGGAGTTCTTTATGTGTCTTGATATTTAAGACTCTAGCATGATACTGTTATTTAATTTCATCCACTTGGAATCAAAAACAAAAAGATTAAACTAAGTCCAAGACTTCCCTTCTTGTCTTTATTGTAAGAAAAATATAGCAAAATCCCTAAACGGAAAGCCCCAGCTGGTTTTGCTATGTATGGATACCTTTCCACTGCACCAGAAGACTGAGCTGGTGATGCTGGTTGTTTTTTCCCTCAGCCCTCCATGCTTTCCTTCCCTCTTTCCATTTCTTTTTTAAGCATTTTTTACTCTCCATTGTAGGCTAGGCACTACGGTATATTTTGCTCTTTCTAAGGCCATTTTAAGGGCCACCAATGGCTTTCAAAGGTATAAAGCATGTGAATTATGTAAGTTACACAGTTCTTTCAGCTCCCACGTACAGTTTTTAAATTGAATAATTCTTTAATCAAAGTCAAACATGAACTTTATTTAAGGAGTGAAAGATTATAAGACATAAAAAAATTACATTATTCTGCGTCCCCATTTCCTACTCTGCAGATGCAAATTCTGTCAGCACTTATAATTGTTTCTTTAGAGATATACCTCTATATTTTAAATATGCCTAAATTGCTGCTCCTTTTTTTTTTCTTTTCAATTTTAAGCATTATCCATTGATGGTACATTTTGGAAGGTAAATCCGCAGCCCAGTATTATCACTGTTCTCCACCCTCCTTTGTAGTTCTGGAATGGGCCATGGTGTGTGATCCTTCCGGTCGAGACTGAGGAAAAGTCTACTGGGAGGTGTGCCAGACCTCGTAGGTGCTGCCTCACATTCTCTCAGCCCCTCTTTGCCCTGGCCTTTGCTCTAAAAAGCATATATGCATCCAAGTAGAGCTCATAGCACTTTGTCTCCATGAATTTCTTGCTTTCTGCCTTGGACCATCTCTGTACCTCCCTGTGGGACTCTTTGGGAATATGAATATTCATGTATTCATACAACTGGAAGTGAAACAGAGTTCAGCCTTGGTCAAATGGGGGACAGGAGCTGCTAGACATATGTTCCCTTCTTTCATCTTGGACTAAAAACCTCGAAGGGCAGTCTACGTGGTTCTTCAGAGGACTTCAGCGGGACCCAGCCACAACTGCTTATGCTGGTAGCCAGTTTAATAATGCTCCTTCCCATTGACTTGCCTTCTCCCTGGTTCCACTTATCCCAGCCCTTCTCCCCAAAATAACTACCTCCATGCAGGCTCTTATTCTAGACTCTTTTTTTTCTGGAGGGAGGGAGAGAGGAACTCAGACTCTATAAAGGCTTTTAGGAAGGATATTTCTCCCTGGTTAAAGAAAGAGATGGGTCAGGAGAAAGGTCTGCCTTTTCTTTTCACTTTGAGGACATGATGCTTGCAGCTATGAAAAGAGGCCAGAGAATCACAAAAGACGGAATTCATAAAGAATTGCAAAGGAGGAGGCTCAATGTTGTTAAGTTAGGTTAATTGCCTAATTAGTCAATTCTAGAACTGGCTTCTTTTGGATCTCTCATTATGTGAAATAATAGTGCTTTTAAAATAGTGCTATCTAGGAATTTCTTAATTGCAGCTGAAACTGTAATGACACACATTGTGATCTGTCTTGGCTTCATGCCCTGGTGGGGACTGAAAACAACTTCCTCACATCCTAATCTTTGCACATGCTGTTCCTTCTATCTGGGATGGCTTTCTATTTCTTTTCCTATTCTCTCTCTCCTCAGCTAATTCAGATTCTTCCCTCAAGTTTCAACTCAAGTTCCACATTTAGTTTGGATTAAATGACCCTCCATTAATTTGCCTGATGCTCTCTGCATGCATCCCATCAGAATATCTAAAACAATCATAATCTGCTACTTGTCTTTCTGTCTCCTCTGTAGATCGTAGTAGTCCTGAAGACAGGAACTCCATTTTCAGGGCTTAGCATACTGCCTAATATAACTAAACATTATAACTTACTGAATGATTGGGTGTGGTTGGTGGGGAAAATGGTGGCAGAGTGGTGAGATGGACAAACCATATTTTGGACATTTATGACAACACTCCTGTTTCATAGAAAAACAAAACAGTTACATATAGATAGTGAATAACTTGTGTTATATCAGGTTACTAAAGTATTCTGTAAATCAATTATACAAGATTAGATGATCTTTGATTCCTTCCAAAACAATACAAAATTTATATTATTTTTTTAAGTTTGTTTTTGTTTTTGTGTTTTAATTACCACATACTGGCAGGGCAAGTCCTAAGGTCTAGGTTTCCTGACTTTTTTCTTTTTTAAATTTTTCTGTTAACATATAATGTATTATTAGCCCCAAGGTTACAGGTCTGTGAATCGTCAGGTTTACACTTTTCACAGCACTCACCATAGCACTTACCTTCCCCAATGACCATAATCCAACCACCCTCTCCCTACCCCCCTCCTCCTGGCAACCCTCAGCTTGTTTTGTGAGATTAAGAGTCTCTTATGGTTTGTCTCCCTCCTGATCCCATCTTGTTACATTTATTCTTGTCCTACCCCCCAAGCCCCCCACGTTGCCTCTCAACTTCCTCATATTAGGGAGATCATATGATAATTATCTTTCTCTGATTGACTTATTTTGCTAAGCATAATACCCTCTAGTTCCATCCACGTCATTGCCAATGGCAAGATTTCATTTCTTTTGATGGCTGCATAGTATTCCATTGTAAATATATTCCACCTCTTCCTTATCCATTCATTTGTTGATGGACATCTAGATTCTTTCCATAGTTTGGCTATTGTGGACATTGCTGCTATAAACATTTGGTTGCACGTGCCCCTTCGGATCACTACATTTGTATCTTTAGGGTAAATACCCAGTAGTGTGATTGCTGGGTCATAGGGTAGCTCTATTTTCAACTTTTTGAGGAACCTCCATACTGTTTTCCAGACTGGCTGCACCAGTTTGCATTCCCATCAACAGTATAGGAGGGTTCCCCTTTCTCTGCATCCTCGCCAGCATCTGACATTTCCTGATTTGTTAATTTTAGCCATTCTGACTGGCGTGAGGTGGTATATCATTGTGGTTTTGATTTGTATTTCCCTGATGCCAAGTGAGGGGAAGCACTTTTTCATGTGTCTGTTGGCCATCTGGATGTCTTTGCAGAAATGTCTCTTCATGTCTTCTGCCCATTTCTTGATTGGATTATTTGTTCTTTGGGTGTTGATTTTGATAAGTTCTTTATAGATTTTGGATACTAGCCCTTTATGTGATATGTTGTTTCCAAATATCTTCTCCCATTCTTTCAGTTGTCTTTTGGTTTTGATGACTGTTTCCTTTGCTGTGCAGAAGCTTTTGATCTTGATGAAGTTCCAATAGTTCCTTTTTGCCCCTGCTTTCCTTGCCTTTGGCGATGTTCCCAGGAAGAAATTGCTATGGCTGAGGTGGAAGAGGTTGCTGCCTGTGTTCTCCTCAAAGATTTTGATGGATTCCTTTTGCACATTGAGGTCCTTCATCCATTTTGAGTCTATTTTTTTGTGTGGTGTAAGGCAATGGTCCAGTTTCATTCTTCTGCATGTGGTGTCCAATTTTCCCAACACTATTTGTTGAAGAGACTGTCTTTTTTCCATTGGACATTCTTTTCTGCTTTGTCGAAGATTAGTTGACCATAGAGTTGAGGGTGTATTTCTGGGCTCTCTATTCTGTTGCATTGATGTATGTGACTGTTTTTGTGCTAGTACCATACTGTCTTGATGATGACAGCTTTGTAATAGAGCTTGAAGTCCGGAATCGTGATGCCACCAACTTTGGCTTTCTTTTTCAATATTCCTCTGGCTATTTGAGGTCTTTTCTGGTTCCATATAAATTTTTGGATTATTTATTCCATATCCTTAAAAAAAATTGATGGGATTTTGATAAGGATTGCATTAAACGTGTAGATTGCTTTAGGTAGCATAGACATTTTCACAATATTTGTTCTTCCAATCCATGAGCATGGAACATTTTTCCATTTCTTTGTGTCTTCCTCAATTTATTTTGTGATTACTTTATGGTTTTCTCAGTATAGATTCTTTGCCTCTGGTTAGGTTTATTCTCGGGTATCTTATGGTTTGGGGTGCAATTGTAAATGGGATTGACTCCTTAATTTCTCTTTCTTCTGTTTTGTTGTTGGTGTATAGAAATGCAACTGATTTCTGAGCATTGATTTTATATCCTGACACTTTACTGAATTCCTTTACAAGTTCTGGCAGATTTGGAGTGGAGTCTTTTGGGTTTTCCACATAAAGTATCCTATCATCTGCAAAGAGTGAGAGTTTGACTTCTTCTTTGCCAATTTGGATGACTTTATTTTTTTTTTTTTTTGTTCTCTGGTTACTGAGGCTAGGACTTCTAGTACTATGTTGAATAGCAGTGGTGATAATGGACATCCCTGCTTTGTTCCTGACCTTAGCAGAAAAGCTCTCAGTTTTTCACCATTGAGAATGATATTTGTGGTGGGTTTTTCATAGATGGCTTTGATGATATTGAGGTATGTACCCTTTATCCCTACACTTTGAGGAGTTTTGATCAGGAAAGGATGCTGTACATGTCAAATGCTTTTTCAGCATCTATTGAGACTATCATATGGTTCTTGTTCTTTCTTTTATTAATGTATTGCATCCCATTGTTTGATTTGCAGATGTTGAACCAACCTTGCAGTCCTGGGATAAATCCCACTTGGTTGTGGTAAATAATCCTTTTAATGTACTGTTGGATCCTATTGGCTAGTATTTTGGTGAGAATTTTCACATCTGTGTTCATCAAGGATATTGGTTTGTAATTCTCTTTTTTGATGGGATCTTTGTCTGGTTTTGGGATCAATATCAAGGTAATGATTACACAAAACATTATACAAAATATTTAAAAAAAGAATATTTAAAAAAAGAAAATATCTGTATTAGACTGGTGAATAGAACAGAGCCACCCACATAATTTTGGGAGTATTTTGGTCTCTTAGAAGAAACTACCTCCCAAAATTTTAAAGAAAGAAAAAAAAATATATATATATATACACACAATAAGTGTAAACACGGTGAAGGGATGGAATATGACTATAAAGATAAAAATTTTTTTTTTTAAAAAGGAGTGATAAGTTGGTTGAGGAAAGAAAGAAAAAGAGAGTGGAGAGAATTTGCTCAGGCTGGAGACTAGAACAAAGTCCTGTGCTAGATTTAGGGTATATTTTGATCTATTAGAGGAAGTTGTATCCCAAATTTTTTAGAAGAAAAAACCCTATGTGTATACAAAAAATAAAGTTAGATACAATGAAGGATAAAATATGACTATAATAATGAAGGTTCAAAAATATTTTTTTAAAAGAAAGGTATTGTTAAACTGGTTAAAAAATGTTAAAAGAGGAAAGAGTAAAAGTTAAAAAAATTAGAATAAGAAAAAAATAAAATAAAAAAAAATTAAGTAACTTTACAGGACTAAAGAATCATGGGGTTTGCTTTCTCCTCCTCTGGAATTCTGCTGTTCTCCTTGATAAGTGATCTTGGTCTTGGTTGGATTTTTTGCTGATCTTTTGGGGGAGGGGCCTGCTATAGTGATTCTCAAGTGTCTTTTCCTGAGGTGGAATTGCACTGCCCTTGCCAGGGGCCCGGCTAAGTAATCTGCTTGGGTTCGCTCTCAGGAGCTTTTGTTCCCTGAACACTTTGCATAGAGTTCTGGAGGATGGGAATGAAAATGGTGGCCTCTGAATCTCTGGCCTGGAGGAGCTGAGAGCTTGGGATGCCACTCCTCAGTGTGCCCTCAGAGAAAAGCGCTCAATCACTCCCATCTCCCTGGCCCCCAGCTGTGCTCCAAGCTTACCCAGCCTATGACCAAGCATCTCTGTCTCTGGCACACAGCCCTGCCTGGACTCTCCAAACACAGCAGATCCCTGCTGCTCTTCGAGGGGGGTTTCCCTTGATCTGCCACTTGTGGGGTCCCTGTTCAAAGAGCAGTGGTCTGACTGTGCCATGGATCACAGTTTAAGGTAACCCCAAGTTGAGAGCTCACTCCTCAGTTCTGTCTCTGTAGCTGGCTTCCCTACTCTAGTACCTGTGAGCTCTATGACACTAAGACACCCCCAACCCTTTTGTGACCCCATGGGACGTGAAACCACACTGTCCTTGCATGGGCTACACCCTGGTGTAGCCTCTGGAGCAATGTTCCTCAGTAGAGCAGACTTTTAAAAGTTCTGATTTTGTGCTCCATTGCTCCACTGCTCGCCGGGAGCCAGCCCCTCCCCCTGTGGTCTATCTTCCTGACACTTTGGATTCACTTCTCTGCAGGTCCTACCTTTCAGAAAGTGCTTGATCTTCTGTTCCTAGAATTGGTGTTCTTCTTCTCTTTGATCTCCTGTTGGATTTGTAGGTGTTCAGAATATTTTGATAAACTATCTAATTGATCTCCTGCTACCTGATGTCATCTCAGCCTGCTACTCCTCTGCCACCTTGACTCCTAGGTTTCCTGACTTTTATTGAGTCTTCTTTTTTTCAATTTTTTTCTTTTTTCACCTAGCTCAAAGGATACATAAAAGCATATCATTATTGAAGTTGGCCCAAGGCAACAGTGAGCAGAATTACAGGCAAGTAACAGAGTGTTGCAAATAAAATGGTGTGCTGGCTATTAAGCTCTCATTTTTCAGATTACTCTTCTATACTCTGTTCTTTGATGCTGTGCTGGGACCCTGCTCACCATGTTGCTGCTTTGCCAGATGACTCTCATAGGCTCTGCCAACAGAGAACACTAGGGGGAGACCAGAAGGCAGGAGGAGGAAAAGGAAAGGGTCATGCTTCTTCCTGTTGGCTTCCTATTCCTGTTTGTCTCACTGTCACTTGGGCGTGGCTCTTTGTCCCAGCCACAAGGGCAAGTTCCAGCGGCAGTTTGTCCCCTACTTCCATACTCAGCCTTCTTCCTCACAAATGCCCCTAGTAACGAGGTCCTAGCTCCACACAGATCCCTCAGAGCACCTGAGTCATCAGCACCAGCTGGGCAGTGTCTCTCCCTCAGAACACTGCTTTCAGCTCTATGGGGACACCCACCATACTTCTTTGGTCTGAGAACCTGTTAGCCTTTGTTACCCCAGCTCTAGGGTTGGTAGCTTTCTGCAGTCTCTGCTTCTGTGTTATCTTGGTGTTCTCTTTTGCCTTGTTCTAGTCCTCCAAAACCTGTTTAAGTAAATCCCTATATAAATTCTATTAAAGTAACTGGCATGGTTTCTATTTTATTAACCAGATCCATGATATAGGAGATAAATAAATTTACTATAAAACATATGTACATGTATATCTGTCTAAACTTAATTCTATCATAGAAAGTAAATGTCTTAATTAACATCTGTAAACATTTTTTTCTTTATGTTCCATCATTATGAGCTCCTTGAAAGCAGTGATGATCTTATTAATTTATGTATTTCCTGACCTAACACAGTGCCTGAGCCATAATAGATTGGCTATTGAATGACTGAATTAATGAGTGAGAATCTGGTTAAAATGCTGCCAATACAAAGGAAGGACTAACACCTGAAGCCATGACTACCTCAGCAGGAATTTAGCCTGAACTGTTGAAAGCAGAGGATCACCTCTGAGGGAAGGGAAATGTGGCATTGTCTGACATAACTCTTTGAATTTTATATCAATTTCAAAAATAGGTTTATTTATGACCTAAAGAAGCTACACATGGAAACAAATGTTTGGCCACAGGGAGCTGGAGTGTGCCAAGATCATAAAAGCCCTAACCATTCTCTGTGTTCCTGCTGTGTGACTGCAGGGTGCTGACCATTTTGCATATATTATCGGCATCTAGTCCCCCATGAGATATTATTGGTTAGTAATATACTACTCATTTTATTTATCTCAGTTTTTTTCCCTATTTACATAATCTCTATGCCCAACATGGGGCTCAAATTCACAACCCTCTGATCAGGAGTCACAACTGCTCCCCTTTTACTACTCATTTTGTAAATTAAGAAAAAGACTCATAAGAGTCTAGGTAAATTCCTCAGGATTCCATAGCTACTAGGAATAGGTAAGTTAGGACATAAAACAGGCTTTTTTTTTACTCCAAAGACCATTTCCTTTTGCCTTCTCTTCCCAGTATCCAAGACTTGGAGTTGTTATATGGAGATAGAGAAAGATCTGCCATTTAGTGTCTTCATATCAAAGACAATGGACTCTAATAAGCTCTTGAACTTATTGTTGGGCAGTATGAGAGATAACAGTTTGACAACAACTTCTGAAATTTTTTCCTGTGGAAATAAATGCCTATGGAAGAAACTAGTACTTTTCTTACACTCTTCTAATGACTGTTAGACATAGTTTAACCTATTCCTGGTCTAGTGATAGGCTTTGGACAGATTGTTCACTCGAATCCGAATCTGACTAATTCCCTATTGAAATTTGAGATTTAGCTTTGATTATTTTGGTGTCAAAGATCATTGGGAAAAAATGAAACAAGATGAAATCAGAGAGGGAGACAAATCATAAGAGACTCTTAATCTCACAAAACAAACCGAGGGTTACTGGGGAGGGGAGTTGTTGGGATAGGGTGGCTGGGTTATGGACTTGGGGGAGGGTATGTGCTATGGTGAGTGCTGTGAAATGTGTAAGTCTGATGATTCACAGACCTGTACTGCTGGGGCAAATAATACATTAAATGTTAATTTTTTTTTTTTTAAGTCATCAGGGCTGTTTCTTTTAGGGGACAGTGATTGTACCTTCTCTGTTTCTCTATGATGAACTCTTTGCAGCATTAGAGAGTTACCTCTATTTGCCACTAGTCTTTTTGTTCAAACCCTGATCTTGGTTGTCTATTTTTCTAGTTTTCTCTCTCTTCTGTCCCAAGACCTGTTTACTTTGTGAGATGAGTCAGGCACAACCACTGATTTTGTCTGGACTAATCCCCAATCTGACCAACACTAGGGAGGTTTCCCAATATGTATTTCTGCTGAATTCATATCTTATCCTTGCTCATCTTTTAGCAGAGCAGAACAGTTGTTTTTTTTTTTTTTTTTTACCAGAATATGTATCATTGATTCCCCCCCAAAATAGAAAGGCCATTAACTTACCAGACTGTTGCTACCAGCAGCTGGTTTCACATTTACACTGCTTCAGATCAAAGGCCCTTCATGTCTTACAAAGACTATTTTAAACAAGAAAGTTAAACAGTTTTTGAAGTAAGATTTCCACAGACAGAAGAGAAGTAATGCAGGTGAGGAGATATATGTTGAGCATGGACCAAGAGCTGGTTTGACTGACATCCGAGTGACACTGACATTAGAGGGATTCTCTGAAGCCAAAGGAAACTGCAGCCCCTCCCCCAGGAATTCCTTGGGGGTGGTATTGGAAAGGGAAATGGGTTTGGAGCTCAAGGCGAGTTTTATTTTCCTCTCAATTTTTCTTAGGACTAGTCCTGTTGGTAATCTGTCTTTCCTAGAACAGTGCTAACCATATAAAGGTTTACTAGTTTTAAAAATGTAGAGAAAAAGTTACATGGCATTCATGCATATAGCCTTTCCTACAGCTGGGCTAGGAAAGGGGGTACTAGTGATTTGTAGAAAAGTGTCCAAGTGTGAGAAAAGATTAAAGACAAGAATTGCTGTGAAGATTAAAAGAACCCAGCTTGAAGAAGATCTCATGATCCTGTAACTGGGCTTATTTTGATTTGGTGTATATTCACTTCTGAATTGCTATAGCTATTTTTCAAATCAGTTCACTTTTGTGGGGATGTGGGGGTATAACACCAATTTTCTAGTTCAGCTCAAAGCTAACTGAATTTGCCTTAGAGACATATTTATGAATGTCTCCCCAAGAAACTAAAGAATGCATTTAAGAAGTTGTGTTGCAGAGGCACCTGGGTGGCTCAATGGATTAAGCATCTGCCTTCCACTCAGGTCATAATCCCAGTGTCCTGGGATCGTGGCCCACATCGTATCAGTGGGGAGCCTACCTCTCCTTCTCCTTTTCCTGCTGCTCCACTTGCTTGTGCACTCTCTCTCTCTCTGTCAAATAAATAAAACCTTAAAAAAATTGTATTGAAAAGATATAGGGAATGAAGCAAGACGGTAACTTTTATGAGCATATACTATGTATCAGGCATTGCACTAGTTGAAGCTATAGGTTTGAGGTAATTGTAGATTCACATGCAATTATAAGGGAAAAAAATGCAGAGAGAATCTATGTATCTTTTACTCAGTTTCTTCCCCTCAGTGTTAACATCTTCTAAAGCTATAGTATAGTAGGGAAAGCTTGTTTACTCTAGAAATCCAATTCTGTCATTTGAAATAGTAAAATTTGGAGGGAGAACTTGAAATAATACTGACCTTAACCTGGAAAAATAAAGGAAAAATTGAATTAGTTTTAGATTCACATTTTCACTACTCGCCCAAAAGGAAAACTTATCCTTGGAAAAGAATGTAAAAAAGTAACATTGGTAACAAACATGAGTGCCTAGCCAGAGAGATCCTAAAGAAAGAAGAGAATTTAAAAAGAGTTTAAAAATTATGTTACCAGCTAGACCCCAAGACCTGACCTTGACTGCCCACCTGCTTGTACTCACTGATCTTTGTCCCACATTTTTCCTTAAGCTCTTCTTTCCAGCTCATCTTTAATTCAGGCAAATGGAAAGTAAAACTGCTTGTCCAGTATTAGCAACTGCCCTGACAAGAACTCCACCCAGCCTAGACCATCCCGACCAGCTTGAGCTTAACCCCTAACTCTTACCTGCGCAGATGGACCATGGCCTGAACTCTAGAATGACTGACAACTACGTTTGCCTCATTATAATACTAAAATCTCCGCCCAAGGAGGAGCATACACCTCATTTACATAACATACAATGTATGTTTAGATACACACATGCCCCACCGTATGGCAATCTCTACATCCAATGATGAGGCCTCTTTATCTAAAGATTCATCCTAACTCTAAATGAAAGGAATCCATTCACCCTTGTTCTGGGAGTCAGAGCTTGGAAAACCATCTTGGATCTCCATATTTGCTGCAAATAAAGTTTCCTTTGTGCGACGACTCCATCTGGTACAGTTTTGATTCACCAAGGACCCAACTCACATTGGTCCTGGGTTTAGTTAGAGGGTTTAGTTCTTAGTAGCTATTAGAAGATGATTAAATCAATAATAATAAAAGACAGTTTGTTTATCAGTGAAGAATACTAAAATAGGTCAGTAGATTACAATATAAAGTCCAGAAATAAACCCAAATAGATATATATGGCTTTAGTTTATTATAAAAGAGGAACGTAGAATTAGTATAGAAGAGAGGGATAGTCAGAAATGATGAGGGATAATTTGGTGAGAAAAAGCTGAAATCCTACCTCACTACTTATATCAAAATGAATTCCAGATGAAAACACCAATTTTAAAGGGGGAAAAGCTAAAGATATTAGATAAGGGACCAATTCTGAAAATATTAGATCTGAGAAGAACTTTATAATCATGTTACAAAACCCAGAAGCTATATTGAAAAAAATAGATGTTTGACTACATGCAAATTAAAACTATTGAATGGGGGGGGCGAGAAATGCCGTTAAAAACTTAAAAATCAAACAACAAACAGGGACAAATATTTAAAACATTTGTGGGAAAGTGTTCATTTCTTTTACAAAACACTCCAACAAATCAATAGGAAAGAGATCCAAAAATTTGGTAGGAAAAGGGCAAAGAACACAGAGGCGGTTCATAGGTAAATCCAAATGGCGAGTTGACAATATAAAATAATTCTAACCTAGTATTCATAATTAGGAAGTTACAAATTAAAATGTTAGCGAAGTGCCATTTTTCTTCTATCAGATTGGCACAGATTAAAAGTTAGATACTAAACAGTAATAGAGGGTGGAGAAAAACAGGCACTCACTCCTGCCTGAAGACACATGTTTAAAGATGCTAATTGCTGCATTGTTTTTAATAACAAAGCAAAGCAAAAACAGATGTAATGTAAATGTGCCTTATTAGAGAAGTGTCAGTTGGGTAGAAGGCCTTTTTACCATAGTCTGGCTCAGTCACTGATGCAGCCATATTGGCTCATGAACAGAGGCCCACCTTAAAAGCCAGAGGCTATCAGTTTATGAAGTCTTGCTACTGGGCAAGGAGTTCTCTCTTGAAGGGATATCTGAGTGGTTCTGAAGAGTAAGCAATGAAATTTCATTTGCATAGAAAGGCCATTCATATATATGCATTGCTATAGTAGTCGTCCTTACTTGTGGGGGATACATTCCAAGACACCCCCCACCCCAGTAGATGATTGAAATATGCAGAGTACAGAATCCTATATATAATTTTTTTCCTACCATACACACCTATGGTAAAGTTTAACTGATGAATTACGCACAGTAAGAGATTAACACCAATAACTAATAATAAAATAATTATAACAATATACTGTAATAAAAGTTACATGAATCTCTCCCACTTTCTCCAGATACCTTCCCAATATCACCCTTCTTGTGATGTGAGATGATCAAATGATTACAGGACGAGATGAAGTGAGGTGAACCATGTAGGCCTTATGATGTAGTGTTAGGCTACCACTGACCTTCTGATGATTTGTCAGGAGGAAGATTATCTGCTTCTAGACCAGGGTGAACCTAGGGTAACTGAAAGCTCAGAAAGCAAAACTGTGGTTGGTTTGGGGGACAGACTACTGTATATACATAGATAGAAAATATTTATAAAAATACAGAAGAAAATGGTTAACAGTATTCCATTGAGTAGTAGTTTGGGGAGGACAGTGCTTTTTTATATCCTATGCTATAGAAATATTTTTAGCACATATACATATGGCTTTTATAACTATTATCAAAAACTCTTGATGAATTTAGAAATAATGTTAAGTTTTTCTGAGATCCTCCTTAGAGGCCATGTCCAACACACTCACAATTCCTTAATCTTTCATTTTCTCACAGGCCTTCGCAGATACTCCTAAGGTACTTTCTCTTTCTTACCTCAATCATTTTCTATATCTGGCTTCATTTTTCCTTAGGTTTCCTGGACCTAATTCCAATGTGAGGAGTGAGTTTTTTCCCCCACTACAAATAAGCAAGACTCCCAACACCAGCTCAGTGTCTCACAATTCAACTTAATTCCGACACTATCTACCTGGAAATGACATCAGATCCCACATGTTAAGGGTTCAATGTCACAAGACTGCCCTGCACCCCCATTTCAGATGCCAGTTGCAAGCCCATGTTGTTACCTGTGCTTCTGGCCAACTGGCTACAGATTGGAGGTTCCCATGATTGCCTCCTCAAGTTCCATTAATTTACTAGAGTGACTTACAGAACTCAGAAAAACCTTTTACTTGCTCGATCATTGGTTTATTATGAAAAGATGTAAGTCAGGAATGGCCAGATGTTAGAGATGCGTAGGGCCAGGCAGGGCCAAAGGCCCAGAGAGCTTCCGTTCAGTCTCAGAGTACACCACTTCCCTAAGTCCTTAGTCTACACTAAGACTTCCCTAAGTCTGAGTGTTACCAAAGCTCTCCAAACTCTGTCCTTTTGGGGTTTTATGGAGACTTCATTAAATTGGCAGGATTAATTAAATCACTGGCCATTGGTGATTGATTCAACCTCCAGCCCCTCTCCCTGCTCCCTAGAGGTCAGGGAATAGAACTAAAAATTCCAATTTTCCATCCACATGGTTGACTCCACTGACAACCAGTCCCCATCCTTAGGTACTTGCAGAAACCCACCTCATTAACATAATGAAAGACACCTTCAGCACTCATCACTTAAGAAATTCCAAGGACTTTGGGAATTATGAGCCAGGAACCTTGGAGGAAGACAAAATATATATGAGAAACATATTTTGGTCATCTAAATGACCAAATATACATATTTCTTATGTGTCACAGTACCACAACTTTATTCACAATTCTCATCTGAAATTCTTATTTGTTTACATGTTTATTCCCTGCTTCTACCACTATGTAATCAACTCTAAGAGGGCAGGACTTAGTCCCTATCTTGTTTACTGCTGTAGCCTCAATTTTCTAGTAAAGTGCCTGGTACATAGGAAGGGCTCAAAAAGTATGTGTTGAATGATTGAATGAATTACGAACAATATTAAAAAGAACTAAGTCTACACGTTGCCTCATTTCACCTGGAATATAAATTGGGTTTCTCCAACTTAAAACTTTCATTCTCTATTGTTCCTTTAATACAGTATAGAGTTAGTACCTGCTATGTAGAAGAGCATAGAGCTGTGAAGAATAACAATATGTCTGTCTTGTCCTCATGAAACTTACAATTTGTGGATAGAAACACAGGTCATTTCTAGTCAGCTAATCATCCACTGGGGACCTCCTGAACCAGGAGAAACCACACAGGGGTCAGGCCAAGAGAAGTGGTTCTTGTCTCATTAGTGGGTAGGGTGCAGGGGAGTTTCTGCTCCCCCTTGATGGAAGATAAGAGTACTGGAAACCACCATTGTATCAAATCTCCTGGGATTTACCCCCATGTGGAGACGATTCTGATATGCTATCCCTCTTCTGCCAGTGTTTCTCACACATATGGTTTCTATGGTTCCCCTGAATCTCTGATGCCTGGGAGGGACCCCTGCCATCTATGCCAGCTGGCTTGTGGGCCCTGTTTTCTCACCTCTTTTCTGCCAACTCTGTTTCAGATTGCTGTGCCTGGTTCCCATTTTATCCAGCCTTCTCTCAGAGAGCATTTCCTGAACACAGTCATCTCAGAAGGGGAAAAGAAATATAATCAGGATACAACAGCTTTCCAATACTCATTGGGTTCTCTGCCTGGAAATTTCCACTACTAGAGACTCATTTTTTAGAGTTAATACATTAGCCTCTTTTGGAATTCAAATGCCTTTGGGAATAAATAGGGGAACATTAAAATATTAAAACAATAAAGAGGAAGAAAACAAAACTATTTAAACCTTGGTGTGAAAATGTGAATCAGGAATCTGGCATTTGGAGTCTGAGCTATCAGAACTGAAAGGGAAAATGATTATTTAAAAAATTTTCATCCATCCCTCTTGTTTTTACAGAATGAGGACACCGAGCCCAAAGCAAGCATGGTGGCTTGGCTAAGGCCACAACCAAGTTTCCTGGGTCTTTGCCTCCTTGGTGTTGGAAAGGAAATCCTATGGAGTGTTAGGTGAAGATCCTTACGCAGGCAGTCAGCGGACTGAGATGCTGGGCACCCAGGTTAGTATCCTAAAGAATCACATTTCTGAAGGAACTTTTTGGTTGTGTAGCAGTCAGGGGCTTGGTTCTGGTGATAGCAACATAGCTAAGTCTTTAGTTCTTACTTCATGATGTATATCAGGGCAAGTAACAACATCTTTAATTTGCAGTTTATTCACCTGCAAGAGACAGATGGTGATATTATCTGCAAGATTAAATGAGCTAAAGTAGATAAAACACATAGCAAAGTTCTTGGCTCATAGTAGGTGCTTGATAAACACTGGCTGTTAAGACCGAGTTATTGAAGAGCTGGTTTACTACTGGACGGTGTTGTGAAGGGCTCTCCCAGTGACAGGAAGCTGCTTCAGCCAGTCATCTTCTCATCCCCACTGTCTCTCTGCCTCTCAATTTTCACAGCTTCAGAATGGAATAGATGGTTCATCTCCTTGACCTTCCCCCAAAGAATTTCTCCTATCTTTTTATAAAACAGCTAATTTTAGATGGGACCGTGTTCCTTAGGCATCTTCATATCATACTATTTTGGGAGAATATGAAGGGGTTAGGGAAGGTGGGAGAAACAATGGAAGCAATAGGGTCTTGTGATACTTAAAATTATCACCCACCCGTTTACCCATTTCCATTGGCTGAAATGTAGCAGAGATTGGAACCTGAACATTTGGAGGGTCACTGTGTTCTCTGAGATTTATTGGTTACAGAAGGGGACAGTGTGGTTCCAGTATGCTCCATCTAGCTGCCTAATTAGTCTCAAAGATCTGAGAGGGATACAGAATTTGTCTACCTGGCTGACTCCAGCAGAGAACAGGTGCTCAGAGCTCACTCCAAAAGAAACTAAAAAAAAAAAAAAAAAAAAAAAAAAAAAAAAAGGAATCCATTCTCTCAGAGGCAACCTGCCTTAAACACTCATGTGAAAAGACTTTGTCATGATAAGGCATGTTTGTGGCTTTCCCTGTCATTTATTCCATTTACAACAGCCTATGTTTTTCTGAAGGCCCATGAAGTTATCTGGCAGTTTTAAAATTCAGATTCCTGAGCTTTACCCTTTGGAGAGTTTGATTTAGTAGGGCCTTGGAATAAGAATTTTTAATGAGCACCCTTACCTAATACCTCAGGGGGTAATTTGAACCACACTTAAAATTCTATTAAGTGTAATACATGCACATAAATCCCTGTTTCAGTTAGAAAGTTAACACAGACCCACTCTCTTTCATATTCATAATTCTTTTTTGCAGGAACCACTAATTTTATCTAGAGCAGAGATAGGATTTCATTACCTGAGAAGTTGAATAGAACAGAATCAGGGGATTTAGAAAGCAGCTTTAATTTCAAAGTATATTGAATGAAAAAGAGCAAGGGGAAAACAATACACTACTATTTTTGTAAGAAAGAAGAGGAAATATAAAATATCTTCAAAAGGAACACAAGATAGTTAACGGAGAGACTAGAGAAATTGATCAGCTGTTGAGGATAGATGGAAATAAAGTGGAAGCAATAATAAATGATACCTTTCTAAATTTACCTTTCAATCTAGTTTTGACTGTTAAACCACATTAATTCACCAGGTGTGTAGTAAAATCCTAAAATTTAATACAAACAGAAACACATGAATTGAATTATATATATCAGTTGATATGAACACAAGATGTAAAGCCAGAATTAATTTCAGGTGAATGTTGAACACTGTTGTTAGTAGTTTGAAACTATTTTGTTTGTATTATAGAATTGAGCAAATGAGCAATTATATTCATGTGTTGGGGAATGGAGTTCTCATGTTAAAAGGAGTGGAGAAAAAGGTTGGTTAGATTATAATTGGAGGTATCAATATGAACTCATGACTTTATCAAAATACATATTCTCTTGCTAGGTTCAAAGAAAGGGCTTAGAAGTAATTATACCTCAGTAACAATGAATGTACTTATCATCCCAATTTTGGTTTCTAACTACCATTTCCCATGCAAAGAAATCAAGACTCCCTGGAAAACTGCCTGATTCTGAGACAGTGGAGTACAAGGTGAGCCTGCAACATTGAGTTGCACCAAAAAGTAAAGAAATGCTCAAGCACTGGTAGTAAAATGTCAAAAAATATGAAAACCAGATTGATCACATTTGAGACAACTAGAATATGAAAAGAAATAATGGTGGGAATGGATTATAGTAGATTTACTTGTAAAATTGCATGAGGACATAATCATACCAAAAACAATGGTGCTAGATGTAGAGAAGAAAGAAAGCTTTATTTCTACAGAAGAATAGCAACCATAAATATAGGAAGAATATAAAATAATGATTTTCTATTACCATTGTAATAATTGGAAGCGAAGAAAAAAAAAAGTTGGGGACAGTATTGGTTGCAACCAGAATTGGTTGCCAGAATGCGGTGATATATACCTCCACTTATCATTTACTGGGCAAGGCATACACCTGCTAATAGCCACATTAATTAATTAATTTCCCTCTGCAGCCTGGCCCTCTCCCTTCCACTTCCCCTCACCAGAACGTGCAGAAGTACAGTAGTGAGGAGATGAGGAGAAGTGTGGAGAAGATTCTCTGTACTACCATTTCAGAGGGATATTTGCTTCAAGGACCCCTCCAGAGGGCTGATGGCCTTCAGAGCCTTATTACCATCCTGGGATAAGTTAAAAAAAAATTTTACTTTATGATAGCAATTTGTTACACCAGTTTACCACTTGCCTGCTGCTTTCTTGTTAATCCGATAATCTATATGAGAAAAGCAATTTGACATACCTCCATCCCATCTGCCACCCATCATCCAATCTATATCTTAACTCTCAGTGATTCATCAGTGGCATCTGCATGAAGCACATCTCCACCCCACTGGCACTCTCCTCCTCAAGCCTCTTTGGATACACTCCTGGGTGTATTAGGAGACAAACTCAGCTTGGAGCTTAAAAGCCACAACCTCCTTTCCAGGAGTTGCTTCTTTCAAACATTAGCATTTATGCACATCCACACACTAAGCAAATTGATTTCAGGCTTAAAAAATGTGAGAAACCAGGATGTTTCCTATCATGCTTTTTACTTAGTCTCCAACCTTGATTTTCTTACCGGTTCAAGTTAGTCATTGAAAACTGCAGACAGACGGAGGTGGCATTACTCTGTGCCTCAGATGAATATTGCATTTCTTATCTGCTACCTCCCTCGATTTAAGGGCATGTGTGAGCTCTGGACCCTGAAGTCTTTTCTGCAGACACCAAAGGGGCAGGTAGCTGTTGGTTGGATGTTCTGAGGCTGCTCCAAAGACGGGACTTTGTTCTTGAAGGTGTGAGCTGGGTCTCTGTGCTTTGGGGTATCATTTGTGATTGTTGTGATTTATTTTTTTTCAAGTCACTCTGGTTTACCCAGAAAAACAAAGGCTCTGGCATGACTGTCCCAAAAGAGGGAAATAATGGAGTTGGGAGAGTTGAGAATGATGCCGCATAGCAATGTCTGTGACTCCTGTGGACTGGACACACCCTTGACTTAGACTCTGTGCTGGTTCTTTGCCTAGAGAAGCTTGACACTCATGGCCCAATCTATGGTAAGAGAGTAAACATGGGCATAAAATGGAAATCTCAGGAATCTATTGCTACCACTATCTATTGGCAGTTTCCACAAAATGGGAGTTCATATGACATAGTGGTTGGTTCATTGGCTATTAGGTGAATTCTGATTCTGCAACTTCCTGTCTGTCTACTTACGGACCCGTTCAAGTATCCATTACTTCTATAAAATGGGACTCCTATCACTGCCTCATAAGGTGATTGATTGAGAATAATATGATCAACTAGTAAGTTTTTTTATTCTCTGTTTTTCATCAAATGTGATCTGATTTTTAATTCGATAATGATTTTCCTTTTTTGTTGTTGTTGTTAACTTTTTTTTCCCATTAGGTGCCCAGGAGTCCTAGTTACATTAGCCTTGCTTTTCCTGGTTCTCTTTGGTTTAGAATGACTTTTAGCTCATTTTCATTGCCTAGTGTTCTTACCAGCACTATTCTAGACAGTAACTTTGAACTCTGTTGGGAGAATAATCTGTAGCTTGTGGTGGGAGTCAACTACGAATAAACAGAAGGGCATTTTCCTGAGCTGATTCATTTTAAGCAAAGGAGAATGAAAAAAGACAACCTGAGTCTACAATCTACATTTAACATGGGGTGCCTGGGTGGCTCAGACTGTTAAGCATCTGACTCTTGATCTTCGCTCAGGTCTTGACCTCAGGGTTGTGAGTTCAAGGCCTGTGTTAGGCTCAGCATGGAGCCTACTTAAAAAAACAAATAATTAAAAAAAAAAAGTAACATTCCATCCAGAGTCAAGGATAGCATCTGAAGTTGTCATCCTTTTAGGCTCACCTAGAAGTGTGCCTTATAAGGTAACAGTTCTGAACGGCTGGTATGTTCCACGTGACTGAAACTCATGATTTTGTGTAGTTGTTGGTTATACATATTTTATCCTGGCGATTAAATGCCACTTGCTGAAGGATTGGAATGGCCTAATTTATTTTCTTTACATAGAACCCAGTAAGGTACATTGTACTTAGTAGGTGCTCAATAAGTGCTTGAGGAACAAGTGACTGTGGTTTCAACATCATGAGCAGGATGACAATATATTTTACTGTAATTTCTTTGAGTTGTTTTCCCTCAAAACTCTGTTACTAAGCTTTTTCTTCTGTCGAAGAGTTGCATTTCTTTCTAAAGAGAACATCCCCCTCCACCTTTTCTTCATTAACAGCCTTTTCCCGTACATTTTTTTTTCTTTCTCTGTGACAGTTTCCCACTATTGTCTGTCTGCAGCTGTTACGCAGTTGAGAAACTGAGTAGACATGCTAATGAGTGCCTGGTGTGTGGGAAGAGCACCCCTAAATTCTCCTGGACTGGCCAGGCATCCTGTTCCTACTTACTCTCGCTAAAATAAGCCTTGAGTTGGCAGCCTGGGGATGGGTTATTTGCAGTTTCTGTGGAGGAAGTTCTTGCTTGGACTAGCTATCTATGTTTCTATTTAAGCGCAAGTAAACATGTTGCTGCTCCCAAACTCCTTAGGTGTATACCACACTTCAAACTGCCTGATCCAGCCAAGCTCACAGATTCATCCAAATGACTGAAAATCAGCTGTGGTTTATGCTTTATTTTAATTAATTTAAAAAATTATCTTGTGTTTTTTTTTTCTTTTGCCCACATCCAACCTCTTCCGATGTTGATCTTAGATGTATTCTCTAGAAAATTAAGAGACATTGTGTCACAGAATGAATTTTGGTCCTTACAACTGTCTTTAGAACTTTTGTGGCTGAAACTGAACATCTCCATCAGGGAATTTTGAGCACTTCATTGTTTATTCTTCCCAGGAGCTTTGAGAAAATGATATTGATCACTCATTTCCTAAGAGAGGTTACACAGGTGCCTGAATTTCCTAGCATCTGGGATGATGATCTGCAGTACTAATCTGAGATTCTCATTCTGAGTCATGTATTGCAGCCAGTAGGCAGGAATCAAGCTAGTTAATCCCCCTTCAGTGTGTTTTACAGCTGTTAGGATTCCATGACCTTTATGAAAAGACACAGAGAATCTCACTGATCAGAGAGCAAGCTGGGGTGGGAGCGGGGGGTTGGGGAGGGCAGGATGGAGGCCTGGAGAGAATGCAGGCTTTGAACAAGGCACAGGGTGGTTGCCAACCACCTTGTTAATGCAGGCATGGTCTCAACGCTAAAGATATTTTTCATTTTCCAAACTATGTGAAGACAATTCTTTTCCCATGAAGCTTCTCAGGTGGCTCCTTCTTGGGGGAGGGAATAAAAGCCTAAAGTGACCATTCCTAGAGAAGTGGCCCTCATTAAAGACTTAAAACATCAGGTTAAGTTTTTTTGTTTTTCCTATGGGGGGGTGCTGTTTGGAGCATAACCACTTTGTCCCTTAAAAACCGGGAGACCACATACAAGAAGCTGGAACTGTGAGTTTTGGCAGATCTTCTGCCCTGCTGTCCACTCTGAGCATAGATGGGAACTGTGGAAAAATAGGCCTCATCAGTATCACTGTCTTTCCCTGAAGAGGTAGAAATAAGCAATAGACAATATTAGGTTATATATTCTTTCAAAGAGGGCCAGTCCTGTTCATCTTTGTATCCTACTTCTTTGCCAGATTGTTCTTCTCATTTCTCCTCCTCCATGACATAGACAAATAAATCTAATAACAGTTGATATTTTCTCAGAGTAATCCTATCTGTCTATCGTGTAATAATAATGGCATTCAATTTGAAATTAGCACCAATTTCATTTACATGTGCCAAGAGCCGAGGACTTCTTCAGAGCCTCAAAATACAGCATGGCAATTCCTTTCCTCAATCCATGGTTCAGTTGTACCATTATGCTGCTCTAAGTCTGTATTCAGGTTAAAGTGCTGGTGGGTGTTTATCACTTTACTCATCATTTGTCTCAGCTCGGGGAGCTCTTTATTGAAAGAGTCAACATGAAAAGTAACTCTCACAGCTGGAAAAGTTGAAAAATATGTGATGAGATAATCAGACTAATTGGCCAGGTCTGGTAATCAGTAGGTAACCCAATAATTTTGACACAGACAACAAATAAAAGATTGAGTAGAGTAGGTTGATTTTTCCAGCTAAGAAGAAAACATCCCTTTAAGATGGGGAGACTGTTCTGGCTAGGTCTACTAGGACATTTTAATTTCTTAGTATTACATATTGATTGTACTTACAGACTCTGAAACTAGGTGCAGATGGTTGGCTGAATAAGAATTGCCATATGTTTATGATTCAGGCTAAGGTGGCAAAAGCCTAGAGAGAAAACTTCAGATTATGTATGAAACCACCCGATAGTGGACATCTCTGTTTAATAAAATGAGAATGTGAATGCACTGGCACTACTATCAACTGTAAAATGAAGGTCCTAATCTCAATGAACTACTTCTCTTCCCTCTCTAAGACTACTAATCAGACATTCTGTGGGTGGGGTCCAGAAATCTGCTGTAGCAAGTCCATAGGTGATCCTGATGCACACTAATGTTTGAGAACCACTGCTCCACAGCCTTACCAGAGTGTGGTCTGCTGATGAGCAGTCTGGGAATCATTAAAAACTTGTGAGGAATGGAGAATCTGGAGCCTACCCTAGCAGTTTGCTTTTTTTTTTTTTTTTTGGTGTTTGAATTTTTCTTTTTCTTTTTTTTCTTTTATTTTTTTCAGTGTTCCAAAATTCGTTGTTTATATACCACACCCAGTGTTCCATGCAATACATGCCCTCCTTCATACCCACCACCAGGTGCACATTTTTAACCAAAGCCCCATAAGGTTTGTGAAGCTCTGGTCATCATCCCTACCTCCTCAAGTCTGATTGACAGCTCATCTAGCTTCAGGTCCTTCCACTCCCATGAAATTGCTCTCAGTGCTATCCATGACTTCTAATCAGGGCATTCAATGGCTTTTTCTCCGTCAGTCTTCACATTTTGTCTCTCTGCTGCATTACACAGAACTGCCTATTCTATCCTTTGGATTATGGCACAGACTATTCTGAAACTTTGACAGTAGCCTCTATGGTTCCTTTATAGGCTTTTTCCCTTTTTGAGCCTTCTAAGTATTGGCAATTCCTCCTATCCTGCCCATCAACCAGGATTCTGTCCTCAGCTCACAGTTCTCATTCTGTACATTCTTTCTTGGTCATCTTAGCTCATACATTGCTGGCATCCAAATCTAATTCTGGGCCATTCTTCAGTGTCTAATTCCTGTTAGACATTTTTACTTGTATATTTTACAGCTACTGTAAATTCAGCATTCAAAAATGAACTCATCTTGGAGTTCAACTTCCTCCTCCTTTTATAGTGTCTCTTTTAGTTGGTGTCACCACAATCTAGTGACTACTAAACCTAGAAGCTTGGAATTTATCCATGATTCTTTTCTTTACTCCCTAATAGAGTGCTGGTTGCCATCCAGTATCTTCTCTTCCCCCTTTTATTATTTTTTAAAGATTTTGTTTATTTATTTGAGAGAGAGAGAGAGAGAGCGCGCTAGCATGAGCAGGGGTGAGGAGCAGAGGGAGAGGGAGAAGCAGACTACCCACTGAGCAGGGAGCCCAACATGGGACTCGATCCCAGGACCCTGGATCATGACCTGAGCTGAAGGCAGATGCTTCACTGACTGAGCCACCTAGTTGCCCCTACTCTTCTCTTCTTTAATGAAGAACAAAAGTGTTTATTCTGGTACTTGGAATAAAAATTATGTTTCCCAGCCTTACCTTTCCCAGCAGATATACCTAGAAACATGTCTGAGCTTTGGCTACTGTATGTAGCTATGTGTGTGGGTATGCCCCAACTAAAATTTAGGTATGTTAATTTACATATTCAAAATGATGTACACACACACACACACACACACAGGCAAATGTAGGCAGAAGTCTTCTAGAAAGTCTTCTGTAAAGACAGGAAGCAGGCACTAATTTTGCCCTTCCTCCATTATTCTGCCTGTAACATGAAGATGATGATTCAGGCTCCAGCAGCCATGTTTGATGATGAAGAATGAGGTCTACATCAAGGATGGCAGAGTGGAGTAATGGAAGGGGCTGGGCTCCTGAGGAGAGTTAGCCGGTCCCAGACTAAATTCTATCATATGGAAGATAAGTCTACTTCCCTCTTTATACGTACTTATTTTTAGGTCTCTGTTTTGATAGCTGAACTTTATTTTCAGTGACATATAACCCATATCCAGTTATCTCCAAGACTTGACAATTTTACCTCAAAATGTGTTCTTTTTTTCTTAAGATTTTTATTTATTTGAGAGAGAAAGAGAGAGGGAGAGAGAGTGAGAGGGAGAAGCAGACTCCCTGCTGAGCAGAGAGCCTGATGTGGGACCCAGTCCCAGGACCCTGAAATCATGACCTGTGCTGAAGAAAGACACTTAACCAACTGAGCCACTCAGGCGCCCCTCTCAAAATATGTTCTAAGTCTGTTTCTCTCTACCTTGTAACCCAGCATTTATTTAGGCCTGAATCATTTCTAACTCAAACTACTAAAATACTTCTCTTGTGTGTAGATCTCTAGTTCTTTACCCTCGAAATTCATTCTTCATTGATGTGAATAATCTAATTTACATAAAAATCTCATTTTGACTTCCTTTGCTTATAGCTCTATTGATAATCCCCCTTTTCCAGTAGAATAGCTTTCCAGCTTATTTTCTGTCCCCTGTGCTCATGATAATGCCCAGACATATGAATGTCTTACAGTTCTCAGAATAGCTCTTGTTTTTTCATAGATCCATGCTGTTGCTTTCATTCTGGAATGCCCTGTCTCACTTCTAACTGGAAGGCCCATTTTTAGTTTTCTTTCAAGATGTAGCTCAGGGTTCTCATCCCCTAGTCTATGGATGACATTTTAGTTGTGCATTCCATGAGACAAAAAGTAAGAGCATGCAACTAAAATTTAGGTATGTTAATTTACATATTCAAAATGATGTACACACACACACACACACACATATCAAAATCTTCATAAAAATAGAAGTGAAAATAATTAGAAGTTTTCAAGTTTTATTTTCACCCACCCTGGACTGGCTTGTTTCTCCTGGGGTAAGAGCACTGAATTTGGGAGACCAATTTCTCTACTCTGCAATCTTTTCTCTGATGACCCCCACCAAAGCAGAATTGATCACACTCTTTCATGCCTCCATAGTCTCATACTGTTTATTGATGTGTTTCTCCTATTTCATGAGATTCTTATTTAAGCAGGGACTGTATATTAGACATTTTTATATGACTACCACCTATCATTTGGCCACTATTTTATTTTTTAATTTGCTCAATCAAATGCCAGTCAACGTTTATTGAATATCAGCTGTATACTAAGCATTGTTCTAGGTGCTAGGGACTCAGCAAGGAGTTAATCAAAGTTCCTAACCCCATTTAGCCTATAATGTAGTGGGAGATGGGGGAAGAACATCGAGAGCAAAAAAACAAAATAAATAAATAAATAAAATGCTAGGTGTGATAAGTTCACTAAAGAAAAACAGTAATAGTGACATCATTTGGAAAGAGACATTAGTGGAAGTCCTGAACAATTGTCATTTCTGTGAACCTAACCACTGAGACATCAAACAACTATGTGGTTCTCTTCACATGGTTCCTTTAGCCCTCCTTTATCTCCCAGCAGAAGTGTGGATCCTTATCAGTATGATAAAGAGCTTAGAGAGGAAAGTTTGTAAAGCACCAAGTTCTCCTTCCCCTATTGCTTTGCCACTTGTATTAGAAAACTGGGGCAGAGGATGCCTGGGTGGCTCAGTCAGTTAAGCATCTGTCTCCGGCTCAGATCATGATCCCAGGGTCTTGCAATCAAATCCTGCATCGGGCTTCTTGCTCAGTGGGGAGCCTGCTTCTCCCTCTCCCTCTGCCTGCCACTCTGCCTGTCTGTGCTCTCTCTCTCTGTCAAATTAAAAAACAAAACAAAACAAAACAACAACAACAACAACAAAAAACTGGGACAGAAAAGCAAGGGAAGCAAGGGCAAAAATGAACTATTGGGATTTCATCAAGATCAAAAATTTGTGCACAGCAAAGGAAACAGTTAACAAAACCAAAAGACAACTGACAGAATGGAAGAAGATATTTGCAAACAACATATCATATAAAGGGCTAGTATCCAAAATCTATAAAGAACTTACCAAAATCAACACCTAAAGAACAAATAATCCAATCAAGAAATGGGCAGAAGACATGAACAGACATTTCTGCAAAGAAGACATCCAAATGGCCAATAAACACATTAAAAAGTGCTCAACATCACTCACCATCAGGGAAATACAAATCAAAACCACAGTGAGATACCACCTCACACCAGTCAGAATGGCTAAAATTAACAAATCAGGAAATGTCAGATGTTGGTGAGGGTGCAGAGAAAGGGGAACCCTCTTACACTGTTGGTGGGATTGCAAGCTGGGGCAGCCAGTCTGGAAAAGAGCATGGAGGTTCCTCAAAAAGTTGAAAATAGAGCTACCCTACAACCCAGCAATCGCACTACTAGGTAGTTACCCTAAAGATACAAATGTAGTGATCTGAAGGTGGACATGCACCCAAATGTTTATAGCAGCAATGTCCACAATAGCCAAACTATGGAAAGAACCTAGACATCCATCAACAGATGAGTGGATAAAGAAGAGGTGATATACAATGGAATACTATGCAGCCATCAAAAGCCCCCAAATCTTGCCATTTGCAATGATGTGGATGAAACTAGAAAGTATTAATTCTATGTGAAATAAGTCAATCAGAGAAAGACAATTATCATATGATCTACCTGATATGAAGAATTTGAGAGGCAGGGCCAGGGGGTTATGGGAGGTAGGGAGGGAAAACATGAAACAAGATGGGACCAGGAGGGAGACAAACCATAATAGACTCTTAATCTCATGAAACAAACTGAGGGTTGCTGGGGGGTGGGAGGAAGGGATAGGGGGCTGGATGATGGACGTTGGGGAAGGTATGTGCTATGATGAGTGCTATGAAACATATAAACCTGATGATTCACAGACCTGTACCCCTGGGACCAATAATACATTATATGTTAATATAAAAAATAATTAATAAGTAAATAAATAAAAATAAATATTTAAAAAAAGAAGGAAAGAAAACTGGCCCAGGATGCCTGGGTGGTCCAGTCATTAAGCAGCTGCCTTTGGCTCAGGTCATGATCCCTGGGTCCTGGGATAGAGTTCTGCATCAGGTTTCCTGCTCAGTCAGGAGTCTGCTTCTCCCACTGCCTGCTTCTCCTTCTGCCTCCCTCTCCCCCTGCTTGTGTGTTCTCTCTTTCTCTCAATCTATCTTTCTCACAAATAAATAAATCTTTTAGAAAACTGGAGCTCTTTAGTTCCACAATTGCCTACATAAATCAATTACTTGGGTTTATCCAGATCTACTGCTAAGTCCCTCTAGCTTACTTTCTGACTCTGCTCCTCCGATGTTTGTTCGGGACCTAACCCTATGTGTGAATTCTCCTCCCTAATACCTACATCCCTATTTAGTTCACCTGTTGCATTTAAAAGGCCCTCTTGGGTTCTATCCATCCCTAGATGAGTTCCTTTCCTGTGTCCTTTGATTGTAGATAAATTCCCTTTGTCTTCAAACACAAGATTTGGCCAATCTTTTGGCATTTTCTTCAGGGATATCATTTGTCTTCTAATGCAGCCAGGTATGTCTCATGACCAGAGAAGAGGTCAGTATGTCCTTGCTTCCCTGTGGTTACTTTTAGTCCACTCTCCCATGGTGATGTCTTCATTAAGTTTCTTCCATTTGATCATGCTGCCTACCTTCTTTCTTTCCTTGTTACAGAAATCTCATATTCTGGAAAACTTCCACCTCTGTATTCAATGTGTGAATTACAGTTATCATTTACTTACTTATTCATGTTTTTTTCGACTTGACATTTCTTGTGATTTAGTCCTCTATAAGATTCAGCCATTGTGGTTGAGGCTTTGTCCTAAATACCCTGGTGCCTTCCTTTAATTTTTTTCAATTCTTGCTACCTCACTAAAAATGGCCCCACACTCCTGATCTTGAGCTCAAAATCCCCTAATCTGATTACAACTTTGTGTCCTTCTTTTCCTTCTGTTTCATTCATATGATCTGCAGGCTCTCCACTCCTCTTCCTCCAAGGCTGCTCTTGCTTCTAGCTCCTTCTCCAGCCTATAACACATGGTAGGTTGTTTCGGTTATGCAACTGCTACCATCATAGAATCTCTTGCCTCCTGCACTTTGCAAATGTCAAATTAATTTTTCTTCTGTTTTCTAATGGGTCACTTGCTGTGGATGACTTCCTCTTTAATATGTATTTTATCACCCTCCTCTTTTGTTCCTCTTTCTCAGGAGGAAGTGCTTGTCTTCCTGACTGTTGAACTAATGAACCTAGTTTTAGGCCTCCTGCCTCACAGTGGTGTCATGGCGTCATGGAGAAGGGATGGCCTTGAGCCCAAACTTCTCAGGGGCTTGAATTTCAGGCTTGTTGTGGACCTAGATGTATGTCCTAGGGCAATTTGTTTAACCTCCTTGCACCCTAGATTTTTGTCTTGAATGGAAAATAATAATAACACCTTTTTCACAGTGTTGATGTGGGAACTAAATAATAAAACATAAATGTGTCCTGCATAGTGTTGGGCCAAAGTAAGCATGGGATAAATGTTAGTTTATTCCTTTCCTCTGGAGCTGCATTAAGAATTTTTACCCACCTTTCACTTTTTACAGAAGCTCTCTCCTTCCTTTTCCTTTGTGGATTCATGTGCTTATACTTACCCTACTTCAAACAAGTTTTCCTCCATCACAGAATAGTAAATCCTGTGGTTCCATGCCTCTCTGATCTCAAAGTCACATCTGGTACAATTGACTATAAATTTTTTCCTTGAAATTGTCATTTCCTTGGGTTTCTATAATTAAGTTGCTATCCTACCTTTAAAGACTTCTTATTTCTTCCCTTCTCTGATTCTTTTTCCTGCTGTACCTAACAAAAAATACTTCCCTAAGATCAGACACTTTGCTCTCTACAGTTTTTTCCTCCAATATTCTGGTTCCCTCCCATGGCCACAACTCTCACCTCTAAAATGATTTTTTCTACCAAATCTCCCTGAAGATTCAATCCCAGATTTTCACCTTCTCCTCTTCAACTGCATGGTCTGGAAATACCTCAATATTCATAAAATTGAAACTCTTCCTCTTAATATCTTCCCCTTAAAGGGGACATTATTTTCTCAGTTATCTCTTTTTAAATAAACTCAGTGCCCTACATGGGGCTTGAACTCACAACCCTGAGATCAAGATGCCATGTGTTCTACTGAGTCAGCCAGGTGCCCCTTCTCAGTTATCTTTTATACCTTCTCAGTCTTGCCTCACATCTAATCAGTTGCCAAGACCCATCAATTGTACAATCACAAGTTTGTGTTTCTCTTCAAAAAAGTATTGTTCCTAGTGCCCTCACCCCACTTTAGACTTTTACCACCTCTCATCTGCACCTTAAAAGTACATTCCTCACATTCTCCCATCTTATGTCTCTTTCTTCCCAATCTGTACCAGATCCACCTAGAGACATTTCCCGGTTCAGACTCTTTGGAGGCTCCCATTGCCGTTCAGCATCCTAGGCTTTTAATAATGTCCTAGCCCATTATCACTATTTAGTCTACTTATCACAAATTTACTCCTAATGACCTTCATGTCCACCAGAGTGGAATTTTTGTCCTTCTTGGAACATGCCCGGCTTCTTTCTGCCTTCATTAATATATTTATGGTGCTGCTTTGCTCTGAAATGCCTCCTTGTTCTCCTTTCACAGTTTGAAATCCTAACCTGCTCTCAAGGCTCATCTCAAGTCTTTCCTCCTCCCTGAAACCATTTATATTCCTCATCTGTACTTCTCTCAACTTTAAAAAATATATATTATTTGAGAAACGTAATTCTTCCTATTATAGCTATTTGTGTACTTGTCTACTAGACTACGTTATATGTTGTCTAAGAGCAAAGATAGTGTTTTATTCATCTTTTTCTCTCATTTTGTGCTTAGCACATTATCCTGCTAATAGTATTTATACCACAGATATTTGTTGAATTGACATAAAATGGAAGTATGAACTGATTTATTATGTGCAAATCAAAACCCTGACTTAGTAAAAAATGACAGAACAGATTATTGATTATTTGAGCTATTTTTTCCCTATATAAACAATATGGACACTCATAAAAAATAGTCTGTGAACACAAAAAGGGAAGTAGCTGCCCAAGAGTAGACAATCAGGTACATCCACTAGGGAGAGGGAGACTATTTAGGACTTGGTTTCTAAAAGGCATTCACAAGAGAAAAAAAAAAATCACTCCATTTGATAAATTGCCTCCATCTTTGTGGAGGGTTCAGTTTAGCTTTTGAAAGACAACAATTTCTTGTTTGGGTACTTATGGTCATTTTTAGGGTGGATTATAGTCATAAAAATAGTAACCTTTAAAGTCTGTGCTAGTGAAACACACAAAGGTTAAACAATTAAATGGCATTACTGTTTGGCCCTCAAAGAATCTGGTGGTGTGTGTCACATGTTTGGCCCTCAATTCATTTATTTTTCCAATGTCACCACCTGGAGAGGCCCTCCTTTGACCTTTTACCAAATTAGCTTGTCTCTGTCATGTGACTATCTGCTCTTTTACCTTTCTTTGTTTTTTCTTCAGAATACTTACATCAACCATCCGTGTCCATTGGAATGTAATCACCTTGGGGGCAGGGACATTGTTAAACTGTTCCTGGCAGTATCTCTACTCAATTCTATCTAGAAAGACCTGCTACCTGGTGAGAGCTCAGTTCCCAAATAGTTTTCAGTGAATTAAAATGCCAAAAATAATCGCCTCATTCATAACATGTTTGTTACAACTCCCAGTTGTTTGATAGGATATTATTTTATTTGGTACCCCTTAGGTTTTGCTCACAAGGGCAAGACAATTGTAAAAGCTCTTTAATCCTTTCCAGAAATCCTCTTATGTAAATTGACCAAACTACTCTTTCCTTTCTTTCCATGATTTACCCTGCTTATTCTTTGAGGGAAGCTGGCTTCAATTTTCCCAGTAAGTGAAAATGGGTTTCTAATTCAGGCTTTCACTCTTTATCCTTCCTTTTAATTCACGGTCATTCTTGTTCCTAGCTGGTCTCTGTTGACCTACTCAGAATCATTACTGGGAACCAGAAGATGGTATGTAATTGAATTGGTATCGCTGCTGTCACCATCAATTTGTGTAGGAAAAAAGGCTGAGGAAACACAAAGACACAAACTATAATTGAATTTGGTTACTCCAAAGGTAAAACACAGTTGCAATTTTCAGAGAGCATGGCAGGTCAGATGGTGAATGGGTAGAGACTGAGTGAGATGGATTATCCCTAGAGGATATGAAAACCAAAAAGATGGACTTGGGCCAAAAGGGATGGTCAGAAGTCACTAAACCCACAGTTTTCTTGAGGTCACTTCTTTTTCAGGCATCAAGTACATTGAATTGGATTGTGAGGTGAACAGGAGCTCAGGAGAAGTGGGTTCTAGTTCTAGCTTCACCAGTAAAGGTAAAACAATCAGCACGGTTATTTAATTGCCCTGGGCCATCATCTCGCTGATAAAATTGAGACAACGATATAATTCCTGCCTCTCAAGGCTGCTAAGAGGATGAAATGACATGGTATCTTTGATTGCTTTTGAATAGTGCTTCATGCTGTTTGGAAGCTAAGTCTTATTATTATTACATGATCAATGCCTTATTTCTACAATGACTAATCATTCCAGTTAGCTTTTTATCTGTTACAGAAAGCATACCACAGAGAATTGGCTTGCTCAAATTATATTTATTTAACTTCCAACCTCCCATGAATATGTATTATCATGGCTGGGAATTTAACAGTCTGTAAGCCAGGACATATGAAAGTGATATCTGCCGGCATCCTTACATTTCAGCACTTCCCTTGTCACAGTGAGGAGTGATGTTTGCTTTGATAATATTTTATCAATGTCATCCACTTACCCTGTTGCCTGACGATTATTTTTGTGATTTTGTTACAAATACTACCTTTGAGGGGATCATATGACTAGATCATCAGTCTTCTATCCCTCTTTCTTCTACCCAGAATCTTCCCCCATCACTGTTTTTACTTCTTCACACCTTAGTGCATTTAGTCATAGTCTAGAACTCATTAATGTTTTAGTCTAATTCTGACCTCCATTAGTTAGTTAACAGATAGACTGTGAACTGCCCAAGTTTTATTCCCCTATTTCATATGTTTCCAAAAGTGTTGGAAAGGTACTAACAGACTAAAGTTTATTTCCTTTTGTTTCACCTCTTGCCCTCAGAAATATTGGCAACTAGATATACATTTTGAAATCCTAATGAAGGTCTGCAAATGAATCATCTATTAAGGACAGGATCACCATACAACCCAGTATGCCTAGGGGGTTCTGGTTTATACCTGGTATCTAGGAATAATTATTAATAGTAATCCCTGTCACTCACAAACATGTCTCATTTGAGATAATATGACCACCCTTTTGGAGATGATATTTTCAAATTACCTTCCACTTGCTAGAACCATGAGTTATCACAACCAGAAGTGTCTTTAGAGTTATCTGCCGTTCTTTAAACACATGGACACTAAGAGAAAACTTCAATAGTCGGGTCAGTTTGATAAGCTAGTTTTGCTGCAAACTAGGTGTGTGACTTTTGACAAACCAAATTATCTCTCTTTGAGTTTTGGTTCTTTCATAGCATTGGCCTAGTGATAGCATTGGCCTTGAACCTATATGGTCACTCCATCTCTGTGTTTGTGTGTCTCTCTGTCTCTCTCTGTCTTTATTGATATTTTATGGCTAATACATAGTATTTTAAAATTGAAACATTATGAACCATAGGAAAAGTGCTCCCACAACTTTATTCTCCAGATATAACCAATATTAAATATATTTGACATACATTCTTAAACTTTTTTTTTCTTATGCCAAAGATCTAAGGGAAGTTGTCTTACAGAAGAGTTATAGAAATATTTCTAAAGACAACAGGAGTCATATCAAGTGTCCTGAGGCTGATGACTTTTTAAGCTGATTTTTCTAGAAATCAGTTCTATGTAGGTCTCATGAAATAGAAGAGGGGTAAGGGCAGCTTTTTATCTCCTCTTTATGCCTCCCTGGCTTTGCATCAGGACCTGTCATTTGTGCAAAAGCCCACGATGATGAAATGTAGTGTGCTCTATTTTGGCTGATTCAACATGGTATGAATTATCTGCTGGTTATATTATAACTCCTAGACTGGAACACTAATGGTCCTCTTTGGCTCCTCTGGCTGTATTTAGTTGCAGTGATTTGCCTGAATTGATCAGTGGTGACAGGGGCAGATGTCCTGAGAGCCCTCATTCCCCAGGATGGACTGTCATGGTGGACAGATTCTCTACTGTGCATAGAGCATGGTTTGGATTAAAAAAGTACATGTCTAAAATTAAATTCTGGGCTTTGGGTTCTAAAGAAATGAATGCCCTCAAACTAATGAGCAAATCTGGGCCCTACACTTACCTATGTAGCTTTTGCCATTAATTAATGTGACAGTAGGAAAGAGATACAGTGGAAAAATGAATATAATAATGCTGTCATACTTGTTGCAGTAACTGCAAGAAACTTAGAGGGCCACAAAAGCATTTTGAAAAATGTAAAGGGTTACTCGAATGTTAAGCATAATTAAGTTTATTATACTTGATTTGTGGTGTTTAGGTGGATATTCTGGATACTTCTGGTATCCTATTCTGCCTAAACAAAGTGACTTTATTATAGTTTGTGCCATTTTGTCTCCATTGGGTGGATACGTGGAAGGTGTACCTCACAGCTCTAGGATATCCCAGGGGGAGGAATTTTAATATTGGTCCCTCCAGTTTTATGATCAGACAGCATTTGGTCTGGTGTAGAAAATGTTTCAGCTCTTGTGTTTCATAATCAAGTAGTCAAGTTATGCCACTTAATTCTTTATCAAATAGCAATTTGGATAAATACCTGTAAATTGTTTCTCAAATTAAATTAATGCAAAAGAAAGCTTCTTGCCACTCAACTACTTCTTTCTCATCTTGCAGTTTCTTAATTCCACATTTTCTACTTCTGAGGGCTCCCCCACTCCTGGGGTGCCTGACCTCTAGTCTTTTGGAAGCCCACCTGTATTCTGAGCTTTACTGTCAGGGACCTGATGCCATTTTTTTTGCTGGCACTATCTTTTGAGCTCCTTAAAATATGTTATTAATGCTGGCAATAAAAAATACTTTCATGCAAAGCACATTTCTGGAGCCTGCTAACATTACAAAATCAAACCCAAAAACAACCGACTGATAATATTTCTGTGATTATCCAGTTCCACCTGGCTTGGCTTTGATAATCCCCAGTGATAACAACAGTAGAAGCTGGAGGTGTTTGAGACAATCTCAGTGCATAGGATTACCCCGGCTAGTCTCAGTCCAGCTCCTTCTGCTGATCAAACCAGTGATGTAATCTTCGCCATTTTCCAGGAGCCACTTCTCTCTCCAGAGCGACAGAATACATTTGGTGCTTCTTACCCTGCCCTAGGTCCATGACTCCCTATCCTCTGAACAGTCACTGCTACTAAGGAGCCCAGTGACCCTGTGGCATTCAGCCTCAGCCTCAAGATGTAGTCTATTCCATCTTTGGTTTTGTTTTTGTTTTTCTTCTCTTTGCTGAATTGAATTGCAAATCCAGGCATGCCTCAGTGAAAGCACTTATATTTCTGATTTGCTTCCTGACTCCCCTCCTCCTCAGGGACAGCAAAAACCCTGAGGAAATGTAGTCAGCCTCAGTTAAGCCAAACCTCTGATCAGATTAGCTCCCTGTTTAATAAGACCAAGGTAGGCATCCCAGCTGCGCTCCATTCCATCTCACACAAGCCGAAGGATCAATGGCAGAAGACCCTTAGTCTATGAATGCAACTTTGGGTCCTGTTTCTCTTGTTTTATCATGAGGTTTAGACCATAAGGTATATTGCGGGTTTCACTGGGGAGTTTTAAAACATAAGAAGAAAGAACTGGAAATTTTTATCTAGGGAAAGTGACAAAAACGTGGACTATTAAAATGTGGGTCCTATTTACTCTTTTTAAACATTTAACCCTAACAGAACATGATTCTTTTGATAGCATAAAGTCACAGTCTTTCCACATCTTCAGTCCTCTGGCTTCCTTTCCTAATATGTAAAACATATTGGGATAACACAAGATAATTCTCAAAGTCCCTCTCTGTTCCAACACTCATAAAATCCTCGGACCCTAAATGGCTTTTATGAGCAAGATATTTTGAGGAAAGAATGAGGAGACCAGAAATAACATTACTCATTCATTCAACTACCCATACATTTGGCCAACATCTCATTCAGTACTCAGGTGAGTAAGCATGGTGTTTGACTCTAAAGAACTCCTTTTAGTGGGGGAGATAGGGCCATAAGGAATCATCATAATCCAGTGTGGTCAGTACATCATCAAGACCATACAAGGGTATTCTGGGTATACAGAAGAGAGACTGTAACATCTATTACAGAAAGAAAAGTTGCCATGCCCTATTTACAAGCTCAGAAGAACCATAGATGTCCCCACTTTTCTTAGCTCTCTCTTGGAGCTCTCATTGTTCGTTCTCCAGGTCTGCTCTGTGTCTTAACCCAGAGTCTACATTATGATCATTTTGCCTTACAGAAGGATAATGATTCACATAAATGATTTTAGACATCTTAAAATTTATGTTTACCTATAGTGGGCCTTATGAGATCTCAGAACAGAGCCTGCTGAATCTGTCCTGGGTTACCTCCCAACCCAAAAATGGCGGTTGGCCTGGTTACCTATCTTACGAAAGAACAGGAAATCAGCGATATTTTAACATGTTACTGTATCTGTTTTTGAAAACATACCCAAAACTATGACAGGCGGGTTTGTTCCTAAATGCTTTGTTCTTCAATTTTGTAAGTTAACGTCGAGTGCTACATTCTTCCTCAGGTGTGGCGCTAGGCCTTTTCTCTTTTGAGGGCAGTGTGCTTGTGCAGTAGGAAAAAATACCATATCGTTAGGAGGGAGAACTGGGGTTTAGTTTTGTCTCTGTCATTAACTAGCAAGGTGACCTAAGTCAAAGTATGAAAACTCAATCTTTTCTATTAAATGAAGTGGTTGGGTGAAATGATCCCCAAGTTTTCTTTCAGCTTTGAAAGAATAGTCTCCATTTCACCATGAGTCTCTGATAGTCTCTGATCCCGAGGCTGTTCACCGAATGTGCTTGGTCAGCAAGACAGGCTCAAAGCACAAGAAATGAGCATGGGTTCTCTGGGAAGCAGGCTCTGGGGTGGAGATTATCAAGAAGGTGGTGATCAAGGAATGCTCTTGGGATGAATCCCTAGAGAAGGGACAGAAGGGAAGCAGTACTGAGCGGTGGGACAAGTAGAGCTTTGATGCCGCCTCAGTGGAAAACACAGATGGGATGATTCTTCAGAGCCATCTTGAGTTGGAGAAGAGACTTGGGCCTTTGATACCCTTGTGTTGAGGAGTCGTTGGTGCAGCCTGGGGTGAAGCAACTCTCTTGAGCCTAAATAATCTCTTGAAGCAAGCAATAATTGAGCACTTTCTGCCAGCAGCACTCCTGGTAGCTGGAAGAGTGAGTCCTTCGTTCCTGAAGGAGATGGTACATCACAACATCCACCCAGGATATCTGTGTGCTTCCACTCTCATGAGCATCTGTGGAATATATGCAAAAATACCTAACACAGTAACCATGCTCAACAGATGTTCATTCATCCATTCATCCACCCATTCTTTTATTCTTTTTTTCCCAGAGGTTGCAGGAGAGAATCAGCTGGTGATTTCTCCTTTCACTAGCAAGAAAGGATTCCTATTTAAGGAAGGAGATTGGATCTATTAATTTTCTTCCAATCTGAAGCTGCCTCTGTTCTATGATTCTATACTAATTAGCAATAACAAATACTAATTATTGCTCCATGGTTTACAGTGTTTTGAAATATGCTGTTTCATGGGATCCTCACAATTAAGTTGTGAGGCAAACTAAGCTGGTATTAAGGGTCTCACTGTAGAGATGAAGAAACTGAGGATAGAGCTAGTAATTTGTCCAAAACCAGGACGAGATGAAAGGAGACTTTGAATCCAGGTCTGCTGATTTCTGGTCTGGGGTTGTTTCCACAATGCCGGGGTCAGCAGGCGCTCACAGGCTCTGAAGCAGCTGATAGAACCTGGCTTGGGGCAGCCCGCCTTGCTGGCAAGTCTTCTCAGATAAAACTGACCTATTGGGCAGCACTGAGTGCTGACTCTACAGCACTAGAGTCAGTGAGTGTAGAGTCTATGGGCCCCTTCCTGGTGCTTTGGTTCCCCACTCGCCAGCCCCCTATAGCTCGTGGAGCCTGTGCAAAATCTTGTGTATATACTGTCAGCAGACCCCTAAACCTGGTAATTTTATACACAGAGCAGCAGAGATTGTTCGCTATGACTTAGTGTGGGTTTATGGTGAAGAAATGATGATGTGTCACCATCCCACAGACCGGTGCTTCTCAAACCTTAACTTGTGTTCTGATCACTTGGAGATATTGTTAAAGTACAGACTGATTGAATCGGTCTGGGCCTGGGCCTGGGGTTCTTCATTTTAAGTGTGTGCCCAGGTGCTCCTCTCTCCCAGTGACAGAAACCCACAGTCTTTCATAGAAAGCTCAAGATTGGTCTTTGCTTTAAAGGCTGATCAGCGCCAATGATTTGAAAGAAACAGGTCATAATTTTACTTGCCATCTCTTTCACCTCTTTCTAACCTCCATTCTTTCTAAGAAAGGAGGGAAGGAAGGAGGGTGGCAGAGAAGGGAGGGAAGAAGGAAGAAGGAAAATCAAATTGGCAATGTAATATGTGGTCAGGATCAATCCAGCCAGAAATGCATGTGATGCTGGTAGCAGGTGCCATGACACTGAACTGAAGACTCCTCTTCTTTAGGGGAGTCAGCATTATCCATTTTGTGAAAGAGAAATGGAAACCATATGGATGAAATCTGCAGACACCCGAGGGAAAGCTGCTGCGGACAGCCCCTCGGGAGTAAAGGGAGCCCTTGGGTTAGAAGCCCAGAGGAAAGCCCTGTGATTTGGTTAAACCAGCCCCATTTAATGGGCTGTGGCTGGGTGTTTAAGCAACAGAATGGCCCTGGCTGCAGTCCCTGGGGTGTCGATTTACTCTTTGATGGTGTCTGTCCTGTAGAATCTGCCTTCATTTCCTGGCTTTGCAGGCTGCTGGAGGGGGTGGGTGGAAGCAAATGCTTTTGAAGTGATTTCCTTGCTAAAACATTCAAGTCGCTTTTTCCTAAGGGGATGAAATATTTTTTGAATTTTCACTGTACAGTTTCTCCAAGCAATAGAAGGAGGGGGCAGGGATGCAAGCTGGAAACAGCCTTAGTCAGGAATGTTCTCAGGGGTAATACCAGACAGGGATGGGGGGAAGGGAGATTTTTCCTATAAGGCAAGAGCTCTAAAAGCAAGGAGAAGAAATATGAAAATCAGGGCCTGCTCACCAGGGAAACACTGCCAGTGCAGAGGTGGACTATGCATGTGAACGGAATATTTAAAACGGGCTTGGTCAGGGTCCCGAGAGCTATTCATCGAAGAGCAGCGCCTCTCCAGTCCCCTCCTGTCTTCCTGACTCTCCATTCCCGTCCCAGGGTGGTGGTATTGGGTGGGGTTGGACTGATGCCAACAGCCATTGTCTGTTTGTGTTGGGGGGGCGGGGTGCGGACTGCGCGCCTGTGTGTGCGCATACATGGTGGGGGATGGGCGATGGCTGAGGCTTTCCAGGAGCCTGTGTCTCTGGAGATTTGGGGGAGAGCTGAGTTCAGGCCCCAGCGCCAGCCTTCCAGAGGGAAATCAGAAGCATGGTGCATAATTAAGCATCGCCCCCCTAAGGCAAATGGGGAGAGTTTGCTCTCCCTGAGCGTCAGTCAGCCTGCAGAGATGAAAACCAGGAGCAAACAGCAGGATTCCCTGCCTCGTGGCTCAGGATTCCTGAGGCCCTTGGTGTAAAAAGAAGGTGGTACCCTGAGCTGCCGTCACAGGTGCTACTAGCTGTCAATCTGAGCGTCCTGGTCTCTTTAACATGGCATTTTTTTTTAATCCACTTGTTTGAATGATTTATCACAAAGAAAATCACATTCTATCCTTGAATATTGAAAACTGTGGCATAGTGAGAAGCAGGGAGACAGACAGAACAGGCATGTAGAACTTAAAGGAAATCTCCATGGAACTGGAAATAACTTAAAATTTAAAATAGCCGATTTTGCCAGAGCACTTGCCGTGTTTTAGTTGATTTGCATGTGTTTATTCTGTGGAGTTCTACAGCAGGCCTGAGGCGGGCACGGTGATTATCATTTCATAGATGAGGAAACTAGTACTCGGAGAAGCTGTGACCTCGCCAAAGTCACACAATAAGTAAGTGGCAGATTTGGTACTCAGTAAGAGATGTTCCGCATGTGACAGCTCTCCACTAATGAGTTGTTCCATACCTTCTCCATATGGCAACTCTACTGGCCTTAGGGATCTAGTTTGTTATTGCCTGCAGGAAATAGACTGACTCCACCCACTTTGTAATCCAGGGCCATTTCCTTGTTTGTTATCATCTCCTTAGATTTATTAAAAAGACCAGAATTTCCCCTGTATGGGGTGGTTGCCTTCCCTGTCTTTTTACCCACTGTGATTTCCAGGAAACGACAGGGTACCTGCCATGCACCAGTGTTATAAAAGTGAAACCAGACTCTGGCTTTCACCTATTCTAGTAGAAAGCAAGTGAGAGGCAGTAGGGTAAATACCAGCATGGGCTTTGCAGTCAAACCTTCTTGGATATTCCAGCCTGATTAACCTTTCTAGGCCTCAGTTTTCTCATCTGTAAAACAGGAATAATAATACTTGTCTCAGAGGGTATCCCGAGGATTAGAGAATGCATTCGAAGTAGTCAGTAGAATGCAGTCTCAGAATGTTCGCGACTGCTATTTTTAAGTTCATAGACTTTGCAGTGGGACTCTTAAAACAAAGGTTTGACTTTGAGAGACTTTCAAGAATTCAGAGATGATTGAAACTGCTATTTGAATGAAAAGCCTATATTTGCAACTCTGTGATTCTAAGTGTTTAGGAAATATCACAGAGCTAAGCCTTTATTTAGTGTATCAAGTCCTTCCATGGAAAGGATGCTCAATAGATTCCAGTTCACTGGAGTAGGATGGGGAAAGGGAGTGTGTGTTGGGAGGTGGGTAGTTGGTTGGATGCAAATTTATGGCAGGTAGGGGGATATGGGGCTGTGCCCTTTGACAACCACAAACCAATGTCTTTGGTATCCTCCTCTAAAAGAGGAGGATGTCCCTTTGCCTTAGGGACATACGTAATATTCTTCTTTCTCATACCTTTTCCAGTACAATGTCAGCAGAGATAGATACTCTCACAATTATTGTCTTAGATATAATAAACTCTGCCTTACTAGGGGTGTGAGAATCTTTGTTCTTAATAAAACCAAAAAGCAGTTGCCTAAATAGAACTTCCAGCTTTTCTGAGCTTTGGAGATCCCTTGAAGACTAATCATTTCTGAATTCACTGCCCTGCTCTTCTTGGCTTATATCTTTTTCTTCTTGAGAATTCACCAAGTCTACCTTCCTTCCAGGTCTCATCCTATTTCTCTGCATAGACAAAGCTGTGCTTTCCTGGGTTCCCTGGCCACGGCCACGGCCATGGTCACAAAGAGCTGTACCTTTAGCTCAGCAGGCTTGATCCTCAGCTTTAATGGAATTCTGTCTTTCAACTGACTTCTCAATCCTTTATAAACTGTCCTATAAGATCCTCATTTCTAAACTGGAGAAAGCAGAGAAACTCTATGTTCAGGACCTATAGGGATTTGAGATCAAGAGAGCTCTTTAGATCTGTTTACCTTGGAATTGATGACCAGTAAAGTGTTTAGTTTAGATCAAGATTGTCTTGACGGGAAGAGCTGCCTATACCAACATGGAGGAGAGAAGCTTCAGTGAAGTGTGATATAAAAGTCATTGAGAACCCTATTTACCCTCAAGTTACTTTACTGTTATGGCATTGAAAGTGCTTTGTGATTATTGTTTATTTCCTCAAGTCCTGCATTAGAGATGCTCAATCAGATCAAACCAGATAGACCCGGAATCATTTTCTAGCTTTGTCCATTACTGGATCTGTGACCTCAGGCAAATTGCTTCAGTTTCCTCATTCTGTAAAATGGCAAATATACTCCCTGTGTGACTATGGTACAAAATAGAAATAATGGATGTAAGGTGGTTCTTGGTACCTGATGGGTATTAGATGCACAATAAATGAAAACTATTTATTATTTTAGTATTTATAGTCTGTTCCTCTATAAGCCACTCACTAAAATATGAATATCCCTCCTAGAAGGAGTAATACATTCCATTTATCAGTGTAACTAGTTTTCACCTTGGAAAACAAATAGGTTTTAAGGCATGAGAGAAGAAAAGGGTATTGGGGGACATGGTCTAGGGAAATGGACAGCTATGGCAGGAAGGTAGAGTCCAGATAGACACCGTGATGAGATTCTTGGGTAGCCAGAGATAGCACAAGAGCCCTGGAAGCTTGGGAAGGGGTGGTGACCAAACTGGGAGTCACCCACAGATTACACTGTAAACAGTCCCCTATCACTAACAGTGGACTCATTATACCCATGGCAATGGTGGTGGGGAACGAGGTGGATCAGGCCACAGAATTCCTGGCTATAGGAAAGGTTCTTCATCACAGCTGTGGCTCATGAAAGCTTCCAAAAAACCCCACTATTGTCTGCTTTCTCCAGCTGCCGCAGAAGGGAACTTGGTCAGAAACAAATTGGACGTTTCTTAAAATGCTGTATGAAGACCAAATGAAAACTACACAGCACATGTATTCTTTTAGCTGGTCATTTGACCAATTGCTTGCTCATGGGAGACTGACTTTTGGAAAATTGAGCTAAAGACAGAATCTAAAGGACTTTCCAATTTCATCTGTATCAACTCTGCTTTTATGTATTTTATTTATAGAGTGGTTAAATTCTGTGAAATAATAGAAAATATATGTATTGGTCTTGATCTCCAGTTTCTAGCACAAAGCTAAAACCCTTATAATTTCCTAAGTGTTAAGAATAGTAGGAATATTTTTCTGATATTTGGTCTTTGACTCCAGTTCCTGTTACAGAGCTTCTAAATCCCTTGGTATTTACAAATGTCTTCTGCTCTAATGAGGTGACTCTTGGTGGGCTTCTAGATAGTTTCAGGATGGGAGCTGGTCTCCAGAATGATCAAGCCATGATTTGAAGGTTGGGACTTTCAGGTCTATTCCTCATCTACTGGGAAGAAGAGGGGCCTGGAGATTGAGATAATGATCCTTTCTGCCTACACAATGAAGCCTCCATAAAAATTCCCAAAGTTACCAGGTTTGGAGAGCTTCTGGGTTGGTGAGCAAGTCTACAGGCCAGGAGGGTGGCACACCTCAATGGCACAGGGACAGAAGCTCCTGAGCTTTCTAGACCTCACCCTAGCTAACTCTTCATCTGGCTATTTACTCATATTTTTTATTATAGTCATGATAATAAACCAGTGACTATAGATAAGTGTTTCCCTGAGTTCTATAAGCCATTCTAGTGAATTATCAAACCCAAGGAGAGGGTATGGGAGTCCCTATTTAGAGCCAGTTGGTCAAAAGTAAGGGTGACAACCTACGACTTGTAATTATTGTCTGAAGTTGGGACAGTCTTGTGAGTTTGAGCCCTTCAACTGTGGGCTTCAACATACTAACTTCAACATACTGACTCCAGGTAGACAGTGTCAGAATTGAATTGAATTGTAGGTCACCTAACTGGTGTCAGAAAATTATTTGATACATAGAAGGCCCACACCTCTGGTGGCAGAAGTATTGTGTGGTAATTCTGTGAGTGTAAAGGAGAAAACAGGAGTGTTTTTAACAGATTCCCTTTTCCCTGTACCTGGGACACTATATTAGAGAAGGTTTTGTGTGGTGCTTCAACTTTGGATTTTTTTTTTCTACACCCAACAGAGGGCTTGAACTCACAACCCCAAGATCAAGAGTTACATACTCTACCAACTCTAGCCAGGAATCCCTGTGTGGTGCTTCAAAATTGAAGACTATGATTTCTTTTTACTATAGTGAGGTACAAAAAAGATGTTTCACCAGAAGGGTCAACCACCATCGATATGTGATACGTTTTTATGGGCTCTATTCAGAGTTCAGCCTGCTGGAAGCCCTTCATCCCCCGCCCCCTCACTTTTCCAAAACCCTGAATTTTCCATCTGGTAGCCTATCAGAAATTCTCTGGAATTGGCCTAGAATAAAGATGTAGATGACTTGCTAGTTATATGGAGTATTCGTCATGGAGAGTGGGGGTAGTAACACCTTGCTGCCTTCCTAAGTCAAAGCAAAAATATCTGGAGGATTGAGAGTTTGCTGGGCCTAGTGAGCAACTTCCTAGTGAATTATCTGTGCTCTCACTCTAGTTTCTTCCTGAGTTGGATCCACAAACAGATGTATTTGCTTCTTATGCATTTTTTTAACTGAGTGATAAATTTAAAGAGCATTTTAAAGAACACCTGCCATGTTTTATCAAGGGACTTTGATGCCTCTTAGGAACAAACTCAATCCCAGAAAAACCTCACAAGCAAAGGAACAGCCAAGGGAATACAACAGCCATCTGGAATGCCTGACCAAAGCAGGAGATATGCCCAGTTGTAGTACAGTAAGTGTGAAGTCTTTTTTTTTTTTTTTAACTTGGCCTAGAGTGTTGATTTAATTACATTTAAAATAAGAGAAAAAAAGAGTTTAGGATGCAATGTTCTCCACTTGTAATTGAGGGAAACAGGCCATTTTAAGGAAGCATCTGACCAAGGCCATTCAGAGAATTAACCTGGTTGACCAGAGGGATACAAACAGAATTACCTAAAATATAACTTGAAGCATTAGGATTCTACAAATAATTATATTATCATTTATAGCAGTTCTTGGCATTGTTATGCTTAATCCTCATCACAAACGTGCCAAGTGGGCATTGAACTTCCTATTAGTTAGATGAAAAGAAAGATAAAATATATCAAGTATTGACGTAAGTTTATAAAACCAACGAATGGAAGAACTTGGATTTGAACCTAAAGCTTTTTCTCCTCTCACAATGTCACACTGCCTTCTTACTTGCTTATTCTTTATTTCACACAAAGTAATTGCTGTTTTGTTATTAACCATGTATTCTAATTATTCGTTCGACATTCATTTAACCAACATTTGTTGGAAACCTCCTATTTTCCAGGGATTATAGGAGATACAACAATTCATAAGGCAAAGCCCCTCATCTCAGAGTTTACAGTCTGATAGGGAAATAATTGCAACACAAGGCAGAATGTAAAATATGCCAAGAGAGAAGTATGGGTTTCTGCTTCTCTATTCCTCCTTCCCACAGATAATCAATAATTAATCCCACTTTGTATTTTGCTCATACCTGCCTTCCAAGCACACCAAATGCTTTGCATATATTATCTTGTCAACACTCCCAGTAGTAGAACAGCTTCATAGTTCAATTCTGTACACCTATCACTTTGTAAAACTGTGTGCAGACAGCCTCACCCTTTCTCATGGCAGAGCAGTGACACGGCGTCTCATGATAGCGCCGGTGATCTCAAGGACGCAGCACCAGCACCGGGGGCCACACACTGAGGTAACATGTACATGGGCACACAGTCCAATTTTCTTTTTACAGATTATGGACTGATAACCCAGTCAGTAGGGCACTAGTGGGGGAGAAAATGAAAAGAATGAAGAAATTTTATTCCTTTTGGCCAGTTGCAAAAAGCGAACCCCAAAGGGAAGTTAAGGGGCACCAGGAGCATCTGAATGCTGAGTTCTAATGAAGGCGACCACATACGGTACCATGTGCTTTACTTTCATTATTTCACTTAACCTCTGCATCTCGCAGTCCAAAAGGGTTGTACTTACCTGTGGGCAAGCACTCATGTTATCTCCATTTCCTTACAGGCGAAGGAACTGGAACTCAGGTCGGTTCAGTGACTTGACTTAGGCCAGATAGTCTAAAATGAGCAGGAGTTCAGTCAGTCACAAACCTGTTTCTTGAAAGCTCTGGTTCTAACAGCTATGTTCTCCCCCTTCTCAGCTTTAGTAGAATCAAGGAAAGCTGTATATATGGATGTTGGATGCCTGGGAAGGCTGGGGCAAGACCAGGAAGACAGGAATTGGGAAACACTCAGGTTTAAGGTGAAGTCATGTATAGTCTAACAGTAAGAATGGTTGAAATGATGGAAACCTTTCTCAAGCTATCTTTTTTTTCTTTTAAAGATTTTATTTATTTGACAGAGAGATCACAAGTAGGCAGAGGGGCAGGCAGAGAGAGGGGGAGAAGCAGGCTCACCGCTGAGCCGGGAGCCCGATGTGGGGCTCGATCCCAGGACCCTGAGATCATGACCTGAGCCAAAGGCAGCAGCTCAACCCACTGAGCCACCCAGGCACCCCCTTCTCAAGCTATCTTAAACCACTGAGGAACTTTTTGGCTCAGGGAATCAAACTATGGCACTAGTGGGAGAAGGGTCCTGTGGTCTTCATCTAGGCCTTCCTAGAGAAGGAACGGCCTCAGCTCTCTATCTCTCTCCCCATATTTGAGCTCTGCTTCTCTCTTTTCAATCAGTAATACTAGCTCTCTCCATGAGGCCACAACCGTGTCTAGAAGCTGACTCAGGAGTTTATCTTTACAGCTCCATGACTTGAGAGGGAAAAGACCCTGTTCCCATTAATTTGATTTAGGAAAACGCCAGGAAAATTTATGACTGGTTTTGCCTACACTATTTACCTTCCTGTTAGAATTGTACCCCAACCAACCAGAGGGCAGGAATGGGAGAACTGCTTCCTTTCCTAGGAGAGGAAAAAGAGATGTTTGACTGACAATAACATATGCCTCCTACAAGCAGAAACCAGATTAGCCATCAAAATAACAGACATAAGAAACTAACCATGGATGGTTAAAAAAAAAAACAAACACCTTAAAATTGTTTTTTTTTTTTTTTCCTTCCTAATAAAGCTTCCTCCTTCCAGAAGACGATCCATGCCAACCCAGGATCTACAACATCATAGACTCACAGAATCCTCCCATCTCCTATCTCTCCCCATTGCATAATAAGATCTATCCACATTATTCTTCCTTTGGCCACTTTTTGTATGTACCAAGCTCTTTCCTTCTTAGGGTATACTAGCTGTTCCTCTGCAATGATTTCCCCCAGATGTTCAGGTCTCAGCTCAAATGCCACCTCCGGATACAGGACATCTCAAACTACCTTTCTATTATAAGGCAATCCCTGGCGAGTTTTATCTTGTCATAGTAAATAACATTACTGACCTTCTCATTCCTCTCTTTTCTCCTCTCCTCTCTTTTCTTTACTGTTTAGCTTCCCTAAAATATGAGTTCTCTGGGAGCACAGATCTCTTCTGTCATCCTGCCCATTGTAATGTTTGGCATACTGTGTAGGTCCTTAATACATATTTGTTGAATAATTGATGAATTTTAGATTTCAAAGAGACTACAGCATTTAGCTTGGTGATTTGTACCATAAGAGGGTCTTCAGACATGTTTCTGAATAAATGAAAAATAGGAGAATCCAGGAAACCTATATATTTTGTTCAAATTGTGGTGGGAATTTGCTGTATTTATATAGTATAACCAAGACTTCAGATCTTCACACCAAGGGTGAATGGCAAAGATCCACCTTTCCCTTCCACATTCTTATTAGGTGTCTGAGCTGTGTGAATGATACTTTGGCAATGACTGGCTTCTCACATGGCTGTTCATTTATTGAGCAATGTCATATGGTACACACCAAGCCACCTGCTTTACATAGTTTAGCTCTAATGCTGAGAGTTAAAGTAGTAGGTAACTTGCCCAGAGCCCAAAGGTTTATAAAAGGCAGAAATCGAAGTGTTCCAAACATGTTCTAGCACATCAAGAAGATCTCAGATTGTGTATTTGGTCAGCTCTAATGGTTGATATCTGCCCACAAACCCATCTCATTTTGATCTATGCCTGGCATGTGGGTGAACAGATGAAACTCAGTTCGTGGTTGTCCCTGAGGTCTTTGTCTCTTAGGACAGTGGTTGAAAAGTATCCTCAGAAGCACATCATTATGTCCCTAGGACATGTTAGAGATGTAAACTCTGAGGCTTCATTCTTGATCCGCTAAATCAGAAACTCTGGGGATAGGTCTAGCAATCTATTTTAACAAGTCCTCCAGGTGATTCTGATTCACACTCATGTTTGGCAACCATTGCTTTAAGGGTAACTTTTGAGAAGCCAGGTAATTTCATCTGAGGGTACCTAAGTATTTTTTTTAAAGATTTTTATTTATTTATTTGACAGACAGAGATCACAAGCAGGCAGAGAGGCAGGCAGAGAGAGGAGGAAGCAGGCTCCTCACTGAGCAGAGAGCCCGATGCGGGGCTCAATCCCAGGACCCTGAGATCATGACCCGAGCCGAAGGCAGAGGCTTTAACCCACTGAGCCACCCAGGCGCCCCCGAGGGTACCTAAGTATTGACGGCGAATTCTACAGCCCAGTACTGGGAATGAAAAATGGGGTCACGTGACGAATTGTCCTGGTTTGTCCAGGACCTCAGGAGTTCCCAGCATGTGGGATTTTTAGTTTTAAGACTTGGACAAGACTTGGACAGTCTTGGGCAAACTTAGGTGAGTTGGTTCCTATATTAGTTTTTTTTTTTTTTTTAAATTGCTACCATAACAAATTACCACAAACTTATAGCTTAAAACAACACATTTATTATTTTTTCGGTTCCATTAATCAGAATTCCAATGCAGGTCTCACTGGGCTGAAATCAGATTGTAGCAGGACTGTGTTTCTTTCTGGAGGTGTGACAAGAATCCATTTCATTGCTTTTTCCAGTTTCTAGAGGGACCCTTCCTCTGTCTTCAAAGGCAGCAATGTTGCATTTTCTGGGATCATTCTTTGCAGCCACATGGGTCTCTGGCTATAGCCAGAAAAAGTTCTCTGGTTTTAAGAAGCCATGTGATTGGGTAGGGCCTTCTACAAGATCCTTATATTTGCCAAGTCCCTTTCATGTCAGCGAACATACTCACAGGTTCCAGGGAATAAGATTCAGACATCTTTGTGAAGCCATTATTCTGCCTCCGACAGTTAACCATAACTGGAAGCCAAATTTTCAGAAGTAAATACAGAATTTTTAGTAAGAAAACCAGTAAAGTCCTAGGCAGGGCCAGTACAAGTTGATCCCTTCACTGGAGTGAGAGAGGGCAGAGAAGGGCCATCTCCCTGTGGTGGCAGCCACATCACGAAGTGGAGAAGGAGACTCTGAGCTAGACAGAAGTCAGAAGCAGGCAGATCTTTTTTTTTTTTTGAGTCACCTGTTCTGTGATTTTTGTGGAACCTGATTCCAACTTTCTTTTTCATGCTTGTGACATGATCTCCCATCTGTAGACATTTTTGTGTGTGTCAAGTATAACAATACTAATTTATTATTAGTCACTAACCATGGGTAATTCACTGTTGCTTATAAAATGCTACATTAACCACTGCTACCATTTAGTTATCAAGTTTTGATGGTAGCGAAAACAAATCACAACTTTAATTGTCTGAATCTGCCTCTGTGTGTGTGATCAGCATGTGATCAGGGCCTTGCTGAGTCCTATGGAGAACCGGTAAAAGACGTTCACGGCGATGCGGGCTGTCATAGTAGCTCTTGCAGGGAAGTAATGTTCCATGAGTATTTTATTGTGTATGGTATATAGGAAGGATTTATTTGTTCTGTGTAAATATCTGCCTGTCTCTGGTTCTGCCATCTCTTTAGATGAAATGCCACCAAACAACATGCCTTCGAGAATAGCTAGAAATGAATGTGCAGATAGAGCATTGGTTATGCCGCTGAAGTTCTGTGACGTTAATATAAACATGGGTATATGAAACCACCATGTGTTATACTTGACACACACATGGTGACCGGAAGGCTGGGAATGGAATGGAGTGAGGGATTGGCCCCTGTGATGTCATAGGTATGGTTTTACTTTACATTATGATATAGATGCTTCTCTGTAAAGGAGAGAGCACAGTCCTGGAGTGAAGATAGATATACAAGTACTCAGATCCCAAGTCCATCCCTTATTAGCTGTGTGACCTAAGGGGCATTTCTTATCTTTGTGAGCTTTGTTTTCTCAGTTTTAAAAAAAGGATAATGAGACCTTGTATTTGTTGTGAACATTAAATAATAGTATTATGCATTAGGTGTCTGGTACAGAGTTGGCAATTATTAACATCATTGGTTCACTTCTCGAAGATACCTCCAATAATAATTGAGGGTTTATAAAGGTATTTTTAGTGCAATAGTAGCTATTTTCACTCCTTGAATGCCATTCATTCAACGTGCTTTCTATTCTGTGTCAGGCTGAAATGGATGGTATAAAAATTAATAAATAAAGAATCTGTATCTTCCAGCAACCACAGTCTTCCTGGAGAGATGACGCTTGCTTGAACTGGAGGAATTGATGAATGACATTTGGAGGAGAAGAGAGCACAGTACCCTTCTAGAACAGCACTAACTGAACCAAAGCACAGAGGTAAGATGCAACCCTGGTCTGTGTTGGGAATGACATGTAGTTTGGTATTGCTGCAATGTAAGTATATTAAGAAAGAAGTAGTCAGAGCTGTGGCTGAAGGAAGATACAGCTGAAGCATGAAAGAACTCCATGATGTCAGGGAGCTGGGACATTATCTGTGCATGGTGGGGATCAATTGATGGATTTAAGTGGGGAATGATGTGATCTTGTTAAGGCTTTCAAAATATCACTCCAGCCAGTCTATGGAGAAGCGATTGAAGGAGAGGAAACGTAAAAGAGAAATTGGGGAGATCACTGAAGAGGCTCTAACAGTTATGGTATCTGCATTAAACAGAAACCAACTAAGGTACCTCATGGGAATTCAACTAAAGAACTAAAAGAGTGAGTGTAAGCAGAGTTAAGGGAGGCGCCAAGCCTGGGAAAGCATGCCAGAGCTAGCAACAGTGGCAATCATTACCAACCCCTGGCATGAAGGATCAAGGGAAGAGAATAGTGAGAGCTGGAGCCACGGAGAAAGAGCACCGTGATGGGAGTTGTAGGAGTTGGGTTCCCAAGAAGTTGACCCCAGAGGACGATTCATGCACAAGTGATTTATGCAGGAAATGCTTCCAGGAGGAACTAGTAAGGAGCAGGGGGAAAAGCCATGCATAGGTACTATTCATCAGCATCTGGTGGGAAGAAATTATTTCTTTCCATGAGTTAGGAGTCAGAAGGCTTGGTGCCAGTCTTCTGGCACTAAGTGACTCAAAGTCCCTGGCTTTTAGTTTGATCATCTATAAAATGGGGAAAGTGCAACCTTACATAGCCATCATGGAAATGAAATAAGGAAGTATGAGGGTTTTGTAAGGGGGGGTATGCCAATGTAGGGTGCAATGACATAGAGAAGTCATAGATGTTTTAGCCTGAGTGATCTAGGTAATGTGAGTTTAGACCTAGGGCCACACATGGAGGCTGGTCTTAGTCTTCTGGGCCGCATGTTTATGCTCTAGGCCTGATGTAAACAGTCTTTGAATTAGTTTCTGGACACTAATCTATTTTTTTATGACTAATAGAAGAGATCCTGCCAAATGACTTTTTAATTTTTTATAATGGTGGTTAATTTTGGAGATTTCTATCTTTTAAAGTGGACACAACACCTGAATGATGGATATAGGTACAAATTACTATGATTATTGTATTTTTAAAAGGCAATTTACCTGATATTGATTCATTATCACCATATGGGCTCTGTTGACCAACAATACTATACTATAAATCTGATGGTATATCTCAAATGAATAGAATTGCTGCCCTCTAACATGATAATTTGTCATTATCACTATTTTGCATAGTTTCTTGCTAATGATAACATCTAAAACACTGTGAAATAGTTTGGCGAAACTTTTTGCTATAGAAGACCCTCTCATTATCTGGATGTTGAGGAGACAGGCAGCATAGCAAGGAAGGTGTCCTGTTGGGGTATCTGATTCCACTGAGATCGACACAGGAGTTACTTCCTGCGATGACAGCAGGAAATACTGGTAACCTTGGCAACACTGGTGGCCCTTCCCATCCTTTTAAAATTGAAATAGCTGTTGCTAGGATACATCCTAAAGCAAAAAGAGGGGAAAAGAAGGGAGCAAGAGAATGAGAGAAGTGCGAATGGGAGGGGGAGAGAGGATGAAAGGGAAGGAGAGAAAATAAAGAGAATGAAAAAGGAGGATAAAAGAAAAATAATGAGTGGTGTTTGAAGGGTTGTCTTCTGGATGTGAAAGAGGCTGTTGAATTATTGCCAAAATTAGAGAACATGGAGTGAGGGTAAAAGTAGAATGTTAGTTCCTGACTTACTGAAAATCAATAATTCATACTCCATTTTGACTTTGACTTTTCTCAAGCAAGCTACTTATCCTTGATGTGGGTATTTTCCTCCCACCTCAGAAGGGAAATGTTTGTCAGCTCTCTTGCCTTTAGCCAAACCTCTATCAGAATTCTTCCTTCTGATACCTCACTTGTCCACTAGCCTGAAAATGACATTTCTGCAGAGAAGAGCATTCTGTTAAAATGCAGTGAATGCTCCCCTGTCAAGAGGGCACAGGCGAAGTTTCTGCAGTGTCCAGAGGAAGCCATAACCCCCCAATCCATGTGTCTGCCCTCTCGATCTCCTTTCTCTCCAAGCACTGCTTGGAGAGTGGGGGAAAACAAAGAGTTGTAGCAGCTGACAACCTCTGAGTTCAGGGGAAAGGTCATGTTTGCTCTGGGTGATTGTAGCTTTTTGTAGCAGGGGAGTCACATCATGCCAGACTTACAAATGAGGAGGACTGCACACTCCCTTCCTCTCCCCTGTGGTATGGAAAAGAGTCACCCTGGGCACATTCCCCTGTTTCCAGAAAATGAGTATGTTACCCAAGATAGAGCCATAGAGTCAGTGGTTTTGAAATCTATTTATGAAAACTATCCCTCTTGCTACAGCTGAAGGGATTGTATACACTTTGTTCACCATTGGAACATGGTAGGTGCTCAGTAAGTGCCAATGAATGAATGGAAAGCAATCACTTGCCACAGTCTTCTCACAGTCTTCTCACAGTTCTCAATTTTAGTTTGGGGGGTGCCCATCCCCTTTGGGGTCAAAGCTGAGAAAACAGAGTGAGATTTTTTTTTTCCCTAAAATTCCTAGCAATGATCTTTTACTGTCTTCCCACTGGACGTGAATGAGAAAGATTCTGCCACAGCCATTTGTAAACATGGTAGCCCAAGACAAGAACCAATCCTAAGGAAGCAGAGCCAAGAAGGGAGGATCCTGACTTTCTGCCCAGAGGACTGGTTCTGGTGTCTCCCAAAGCTGCACACTCTTCAAATGTCCCAGAGATCAGTGTTCTCCACACTGTACTGGGAGCCACAGAGGAACAGAGATGTTGAGATGCCCTTTTCCCAATGCAGTGGCCCACTCTGCCACCTGGGCACTAAATTAACATTGCTTGTGGGTTTTTTTTGTTATTTTTGTTTTGTTTTGTTTTGTTTTGCTTTGCTTTACCAAATTCCTAAAAAAACAAAACAAAGCAAAGTAAAACAACAAACCAAACTGGCAACTCCCTTCCACAGGAGTAACTCCCTTGGTCCCTAGAGCTTCAGATTTGACTGAGAAACCATCTTCCCTCTTTCATCTCATTACTCTCATTCCAGAGTTGCTCCTGAATTCTTTGGATTTTTCTCACAAACTTTCTTTTTAATGATATCTTCCACTAATGCAAATCATTAAAACAGACACCAAGAAGCTTCCCACCCAGCAATTTATGAAAGTCCTTCAGATTACTTGAGTTTTAGGTAGGTCTCAACCAGTACCCAGTGCCATACATAAAATAAAAGACATCCTAAACGGCTCATTCATTGCCAACATTCTATGGCTTTGAATGCAGTGCATGATTTGTATGATCATTCTAAAATTTAAAACTCAATATTTTTTATGTCCCTGTTACCTGCCAGGCACTAACCTGAACACTGGTTACTGCTGTCATGGAACTTACAGTCTAGTGGGGATGGGGGATAGATAGGCCATGAACAAATGAACGAGATTTTAGGTCATGATATGTGCCACACAGAAGAAAAAACAAGGTGATATGACAGTGTATCTGGGTAGTACCTAGGGTAGCCAAAAGGGCTCTTAGAAGAAGTGACCAGTGAACTAAGATTCAAATGATGAGAAATAGTTGATCACATGAAGAGACAGGAAAAGGTTGTTTTAGACAGAGGAAGCCATGATTGAAAATCCTGCAGTGGAAATGAGCTTACAGGGTTTTTGTTTTCTTCTTAAGATTTATTTATTGGGATGTCTGGGTGGCTCAGTCATTAAGTGTCTGCCTTTGGCTGAGGTCATAATCCCAGGGTCCTGGGATGGAGCCCCGCATTGGGGTCCCTGCTTGGCGGAAAGCCTGCTTCTCCCTCTCCCACACCCCCTGCTTGTGTTCCTTCTCTCACTGTGTATCTCTCTGTTAAATAAATAAATAAACCTTTTTTTTTTAAAAGGTTTATTTATTTATTAGAGAGAGAGAGAGATAAAGAGAGAGTACAAGCAAGAGGGGCAGGAAGAGGGAGAGAGAATCTCAAGCAGACTCTGTGCCGAGTGCAGAGTCCAACACAGGGCTTGATCTCTCATGACCCTGAGATAACAACTGAAACTGAAAGTCAGACACTTAACCGACTGTGCCACCCAGGGGCACTGGCCTTGGAGTTTTAAAGAAAACTGGCAGAAAGATTAATGTGGAAAGATTAAGCAAGGGAGAGAAAGAGGGTCCTAGAAAGGATGAAGTCATGTAGGGTCTTGAAGACCTTGAGGAGGAGCTTGGAAGCCAGTGCAAAGCAAAGGAGCAATCTGTGATTTTTAAAAGATCATCCTGTTGTTTTGTAGACAGTTGATTATAGGGAGGTAAGGATACAAGCAAAGTGGCAGGCAGGAGCTAATGCAGCAATGTAGTTGAAAGGTGCTGGTAGCTTGGACTAAGGTAAGACAGTGCAGTTACAGAGATTGGATCCAGGCAGTGACAAAAGGAGGCAAAATCAAGGACAGAAGCTAGGTTTGGGACTGTGCAAGTGGGTGAATGGGGGCCAGTAAACTGAGGCAATTTGGGGGGATTGAGAGTTTCATTTGGATCTAATGTGTGTATGTAGGACGTTGAATACATTAGGTTGTAATGCAGAGAAGGGGTCAGAACTGGAGGTATAGATTGTGGCGTAATTGGGCTATAGATGGTATTTTAATGATGCGGCTGGATGAGATCACCTGGGAGAATGGAGATAGAGAAGTGCAGAGGGCCAAGGAACTCCCACATCTAGAGGAGGCCAAGCAAGCAGGGGAGGACATGCCAGCAAATAGGAATATAATAAAGAAAACCCATAAAGCCAGAGGAAAACAAGAAAGGCTGGTATCAAAAAGTCAGAGAAGGAGCAGTAACTCTACTGACTGTTGCCCAGAGGTCAGGGTAGATATGTAGGAGATGGAACCATTGGATTTGAAAACACTGATGACCTTAGCAGTAAGGGTTCCAAAGGAGTGGTGGGTTGCAAATGAGACTGCACTGAGTTGAAAACTAAGAAGGGCAATAAGGAGAGACTGCAGGCAAGGGAATTCTTTTAAGAAGTTTGGTTTTACAAAGAAGAAAAGAAATGCTGTAGCATTTGGAACAGGATTTGGATTCAAGACACAGTTTCTTCCACTTAACAAAGATCAGAGATACACAAGCATTTTTGAACATGAAATGATCACCCATAAGCCCTCCAATGCCTGGCCAAAATTCCAAGGACCTGGATTTACAAAGGTAGATGGGTCCTCTCTGAGAACCTCTCAGAGGCCTGAAGATCCTAGTCTCAAAAGCGTGCCCAGGAGGCATGAGTGTTTATAATGGTTATTGCCACACTCTCACAACTCTGAGTTATTAAAAAGTCAATGTTGTATCCAGCTTTCCTTATCAAACTGCTAATGCAGTATCAGTTTTAGCCATCAAATCGAAGAAGAGAAAGCTTTCCTGGGTCGTTAATAACTAAGAAGACAGAAATTAAATTTGGCCTAATATTATTATTTAAAAATAAAATCAAACAGAAGAAGAACAACGATGAGAAAAACAATCTCTACCGAAACAATCTTGGCCATTTTATATTTCCATTCCACATTATTTTGGGATAAAATTAGTTTACCCTTTTTGTTAAGGGATCTGGCAGTTCTATGTGCTTTTGGGAAATGAGGAGAGCAGTCTGGGGCTGGGATCGTACACTGTCCCTGTAAGAGTATACATGAAGTTTTAGTATTTTTTTGAAGGTAAAAATAAAGCTTATGACTTAAAAAGTTACCTTCTAGGAGAGAAATGGGAATTAGGTTGGAGGCAGACTATCCTTTGTTCTGGAAAGAGCTATCCTTTATAGATTCCTAGTTTAGAAGAAACCTTCAAAGAAAAGAAGTGTCTGGGACGCCTGGGTGGCTCAGTTGGTTAAGCGGCTGTGTTCGGCTCAGGTCATGATCCCAGCATCCTGGGATCGAGTCCCACATTGGGCTCCTTGCTCAGCGGGGAGTCTGCTTCTCCCTCTGCCTGCCACTCTGTCTGCCTGTGCTCACTCTCTCTCTCTCTCTCTCTCTCCCTCTCTCTGACAAATAAAAAAAAAAAAAAGAAGAAGTGTCTATACTGATAGTGCCGTTCTTATCCCATTTTTGTTTTTTAATTTGGATATGGCCATGCAAACATGTATTTATTTCCTCTACATGTCCCTGAGTCTTAGGTTAAGGTGGAGATGGGCACTGACCATGCAGAATGGTGTTCTCCATAGTACAGTCATTGGAGCCCTCACATCGGCATCACTAGGGACCTGGCTAAAAAGGCATTGTCCTGGATGCCACTTGCAGATCTACTAGATTGAAATCTTCGTAGGTGAGTCCACAAAATATGAATATCCAGCAGACTCTCCAGATGATTCTTATCAGTTGTGTGCTCCTAAATGTTCAGTTTGAGGGGAGGGGGGTTTTGGGGGTAGGGTGGAGGGAGAAGCCCGGATTTATATTGTTTACCAATTTCTCCTCTATTCCAAAAAGAGAGGTTAGGCTAATAATGAAAAAGAAACCCTGATGGAGACAAAGGCAGTTTGGTGACTGTTTTCTTTTTTTTTTTTTTTTTTAATCAAGGACTGTTTTCACTACTCTGTAGTTCAGGCTTATAGCAGACATTTATATTAACAACGTCTGCTTTCACCTTGCCTCCTCTTTTCTCAGAAAATAGATAAATCTTTCTGTTTGATAGTTGCTGTCTCTCCTCCTCACGTTCTCCCTCCAGCCAATCCTTCTCCTTTCAGCGTTTCTACCCCTTCCCCCCACAGCACTACTTGGATGCCCACTCTTTATCATCTGTGTTATATTTGTAGCTTTGTCTTGAATGCAACAAAGCTGGGATTTCCAGCTGTACCCTCCCCCTCCCTGAAACATTTATGTAAAAAAAGGGACAGCATTTCTAAGAAGGCAGGAAACCTAAAAACTGATTAGACTCAGGAGAGGGAGGTTTCTGCCTTGGACCGGAAACTCATCAGCTCATCTCTTTGCTCCAGAGAGGAGTCACTGAAAATTCTTCATGCCCACAAGGGTGTCTCACACATTGCCTCCTTCAACCTGAGGCTGACCTCGGAGCTGAGGTGCAATCTTATCCCCAACCTCATCACCCTGTCACCTGATAATGCATCCCTGTCACATTCTTCTCAATAAGCCTTATAATGTCTATTCATCTCAACACCTGGGGCCTAACCCCTGGGCAATCATCTCAGAAAGATGACCCTGAAGTTCCTTTCATCTGTTATAGGATTAACATGATACATCAGTTTCCTTTCCTTTTCCCAGTAGGTTGTGAGTTTGGTGGTTACAGAGCCCAGGGAGTTTAAGGATCTGAATTGTTTATCCTGACTCATCCTGCGGTGGGACTTCAACTAAGGAGCTTAACAGCTCAAACTTCAGTTTTCCCAGCTATGAAAGACAAATAGTACATAATAAATCTCCCTTCGACCAGGCACACACACTTACTTCATGGGTATTTTTAAAAGATAAATAGCGATAGAAGTTTTGTCAGTTCAGAATCAGTCCTTTGGTTGACTTGAGAACAAAGCTGGAAGTGGTTTAGTATGTGATGTAAAGGTGTCATGTTTTCAGAGAGCTCTGTTGAAGTGCTTTGTATGAATCACCCCTCTCACTCTTCCTAACAACCCTGGGAGGGTTTTCTAGATAAGCAAACCAAGGTTCAGAGGACTTGAGGTAATAGGGAGAGAGCTGGAATAGACACTCAGGTCACTAGCTCTCCTTAATGACTCTCAACTCAATGTCTCAGACATAAGGACTCCAGAGCAAGATTTTGCTTGAATTCCAGACATAAGTCCAAGTACCCATTGGGCATTTCTACTCTTTGGATGCTGCCATTACAGGACAAAGGCTTTTCCTGATCTGGTAACTGCTTGCACATCTCATCTGGCCTTCTTATATACCTTTCTCCCTCTCTATGTTGAGCCCTACTGAACTATTTACCAGTTTGGCAAAAACACATGCTCTGATAAATCCTGTGGTCTCTCACATGTATCTTTCCTTTGGGATCAAGGCTTACATTTCCATAACTACCAGAAGTGCTGGCTTTTGCCAACTGATAGCTGAGAATTTCTAAAGGAATTGCCTTCTACCAGAGGGAGTTGTCATGCAGAAAGTTACACCACACTCCAGAAGCAACCTGCATTTCAAGACTGGTCAATGCAGGGGTGAAAAGCCTAGTACTCAAAATGGACAGCTCTGAAAGCCATTCCAACTCAGAGCCTCTCCCATAGGACTGGCTGAGTCTTTCTTTGTTGGAACTGCCTTGCTGTTCAAACCTTTCCCTCTACCTAATCCTACTCCTCTTCCTCCTTTACAAGTTTTTTTTTTTTTTTTTCCTTCCTAAGAGCCCTCTCCATAAATCTATATTCACATTCTGCCACAGAGTCTGTTTCCTGGGAAGTCTGACCTAAAACAGTTGTTACCAGAATTGTCTTAGCAGCTTTAAAATGGGATTTTGAAGTTATATTGTCCCTTGGCTAGCTGGAAATGAGAACCCCATTACTGGTGGCAGGTGGAATTTTGATAACTCCTGGAATGCTAGAACAGTGCAAAAGTTACATCTTTCATCAGTGGTAAACTGGGATGGAAACCAAAAGAGAATGTCCTGGAAGGTGTATTGTCTCAGGAGATTAAGAGGTTCTAGGAAAGTAGTCAATATTGAGACCATGGAATCACATGGCTTTCCTGGATGCTATCAGACATTAGAGAAAAGCAATGAATGACTGAGAGATTAATCTCAAATTTAAGACAAAGCATGAAAGCCAGAAGGCCTGAGGGTAGAAGAACTGAGGACCAAAGCTAGAATTCAATTTTAAGTACAGTAGAGTTCCAGAGAAGATTCATTTGTCAACCTGGCAAATCTGCCTTACCAAGTTCATGGCCTTAATTGCAAAGGAGTGAGGCTCTGAGATTTAAGATGACATTATCTGGGTTGATGCCCTTGGAAATCTTGAATCCTCAGTTTCCTCTGAACCCATAGAAGTACCCTATTCCTTTCTGTTAAAAGTTATCAGTTCTGGGACGCCTGGGTGGCTCAGTTGGTTAAGCGGCTGCCTTTGGCTCAGGTCATGATCCCAGTGTCCTGGGATCGAGTCCCACATCGGGCTCCTTGCTTGGCAGGGAGCCTGCTTCTCCCTCTCCCTCTGCCTCTGCCTGCCACTCTGTCTGCCTGTGCTCGCTTACTCTCTCTCCCTCTGTCTCTGACAAATAAATAAATAAATAAAATCTTTAAAAAAAAAAAGTTATCACTTCTTTTTGCTTGCAAAATTGCAAAATAACATATACTTCCATAGCTCCCTTCATCTATCTCCACCTTCCCTCTTGGCCACCAGACCATTAACTAGGTTAAAGATAGAACATAACTGGCTGGGAAAATGTTTGGTCTACTAGAAAAAAAAAAAAAAAAGGTTACTGTACACCAAAAGAGCTGGAGGAACTGGCCAACATGTATTAATAGGACCAGGAGAGAAAGTATGGACTTGATCCTGAGGTTCTGGGTCAAGGCGAAAGGTGTGGGAGAATGAGGGCAAAACATAAGTTTGTAAAGGGAGAATTTATATGGAACATTCTCCATTAGTGCAGGACTTAATACCCTGTCAAGGACCCAGGAGATAGTGGTAACATGCAGCTATGGAAGCTTGGAAAGAGCTTTGGTGCACACTAACTAAAAGTACCAGACATTGTCTGGCACATGATTAAAGAAGAAATCAAAGGGTTTAGAGAAGTAGGTGCGCTGGAGTGGCTGTACTATGCAAAGCACAAAATCCATTTGCTAACCAGGTTTCACTTAAGGGTCCACTGGACACTCCATTTACCAGAGTGATAAAGGATGCACTGATGAGAGGGGCACCAGCATAAATGATATACTCAGTGGTGACTGTTCTCTGTAGGCAACAGCTGACAATGGAAGATGCTGGCATAGGGTTGGGAACCCTGAGAACAATAAAGACGATGGCAAGATAATAGAGCCAGGTGGTGGCACTTCACTATTAAAAGCAAGGTGGTCACAATGATCATAATAAGTGGCCAGTCTGAATAATAACCAGGGAGGCCTGACCCAAAGAGGGCCAAGGAGATGGCTAATAGAACACAGTGTACCACAGGTAGTCAAAAAGGTATGCTCTATGTATGCAATCAAAGGAGTCAGATAGATAATCAGGAGGTTGAGAACTTACCTCAATAAAAAATCAAAATCCCTTTTTCAGTTTCTGGAAACTGAGCCAGTTCTCTCGGGCCCAGATCCCACTGCTTAAAGAGAAGTCAGGTCTCCAGGAGGGAGAGACCTGCAACCCTTTATTAAGCATATGTGATAATGATTGCCTTAGTACTTCCTCCAGGTACCTATGACTATTAGAATAATCATGTCCTGGGAAAAAGGAGAATAGCCAGTTATTTTGATTAAGTTTGTAGACAGGGTCTAAGTTAATAGTGATACCCAGGGACCTCAAGGAACGTTGTTGCATCAATTAGAGGAGCAGCACACAGGAGCCAATTAATAAGTGGAAGCCTGGTCTCGTTCTATCTAACAGTGAGTTCACTAGGTCCATCGACTCACTACATAATAATTTCTCTGATTCCCAGATGTAAAATTGGGACATAATTGGTAGTTGGAAGGACGGCTAGACTGGTTCTTTGTCTTTGGACTGGCACATCCCTCTTTCAGCCTGGCTAGATTACTTGCCTATCTGTGAGCAAACTAATGAATTCATGGGTGGTATCATGTCCTCTATTTCGATCATTAGTATGACTTCTACAAAAAACAGGTGGGTCTTTGAAGGTGAGAGTGGACTTCTGCAAACTCCATCAAGTAGTAACCCCCATTGCAACTGCTATGCTGTGTGTGATATCTTTGCTCGAGTAGATTAACACAGTTTCTGATCCATTATATGTAGCAATTAATCTGGCAATGGGATCTTTTCCATTCCTTTTAGGAAGAAGGATCACAAGTGATCTGTGTTCATGTGGACTGGACAGCCATATATAATGGTCTTGCCCCAGGCTCTGTTAACTCTCTTGTCCTCTGGTATAATACAATCCAAAGGGACCTAGACTCTATTCTTCAGAACATTATCAGTCCACTATATCAGTGACATGTCACTTGGACTGCATGAGGAAGAAATAGCAAATACAGTGGAGGCCTTGCTTGGTAAGACACATGCACTCCAAAGAATTGGAGATAAATCTAATGAAGATTTAGGGCTCTGACATATATGTTTTTAGGAGTATAGTCATCTGGGACATGCCAGGATATTCCTTCCAAAGAAAAGGAGAGATTAATGCATATTATATCTTCTACCCCTAAGAAAGAAGCACAATACTTTTAAGGTTTCTTTGGGTCCTGGGTATGGCATATTTCATACTGGAAAATATTGTTTCAATCCATTCACCAAGTGTCACAGAAGGACTACTAGCTTTGATTAAGGCCCAGAGCAGGAAAGAATTCTGTAGCAAATCAGGCACAGATGGTCCTGTAGAAATAGTGGTAGGTATCTGTGATGGAAAAGATGCTGTCTGAGGTTTGTGGTCAGCCCTAACTGATAAATTGCAAAGAGGACTCCCAGGACTTTAGAGCAAAGCTATGCCATCTGCAGTAAACAGCTAGAGACCAAGGTATCATTTACAAAATAACTCTTGCCATGTACCTAGGACCCAGTGGGGCTGGCCCACTGATATAGGAGGAAAAGGACAAACCTGGTTTATTGGTGAATTGGCTTTGTATGTGGGTCCAAGCTGAAAATATAGCTCCATTTCAGGTATTCCCTGAAAGTCAGCAATATGGGGCAATCCTCCCACTGAGTACAGCTTCAGAGGGTCACAGCTATTTCTCTACTTATTTTGGAGGCAGGGAAAAAATGGCTGGAAGTAAGATAAATAGGAACGTATAGGAAGTGACCTGTTTGGTTGTGGGATTGGAAGGAGAAAAATAATTGAAAGAAAAATTGGAAAGGGAGGTCTGGAAAAGAGGTATGTGCATCTGCCTATAGCAATAGAGATGAACTTTGTCTTTGCATCTCATGGTAATCCTTAGAGCATTTACCAAGGAAGAGACACTAAATAGCCAAGTAGCTAGGTAGACAAAATGACTCGGCCAGTTGATGTCATCCAGCTTCTGCTACTGGCCACTCTAGTGCTGGCATAATGGATGCATGAATGGACTTGGATTGTCAAAGAAATTGGCTCAGTGGCATACATCCTCACTGACTAAGACTGATGAAGCTACTGCCACTACTAATTCTCCATCCTGCCAGGAACAGAGACCAATGCTGAGTCTCTATGAACATCATTCCTAAAGGATACCAACCAGCTACTTGGTGATTAGTTGATTACATTGGAATCTTTCTATCCTGGAAATTAATGATTCATTTCCACTGGGAAAGAGACATATTCTGGGATAGGTTCCCTTTCTTTCCTACAGGGCTTCTTCTAGCAGCACCATAAGAAGATTTACAAGAAGAAAAAAAAATTTACAGGAATATTTGATCTACCCACACTATATACTGTGTAGCATAGCCTCAGACCAAACAATGATGATGCAGCAGTGGGCATATGACTGAGTATCCATTGGGCCTATTCCATTCTGTACTAATTAGAAGTTATAGGTCTGAGAATGATGGAATTGACTTTCGAAAGAGCAGCTGAGTTGTTGGCTTAAAGATGATAGTCTATGAGGATGGGGCACCATCCTCATAGTAGTAACAAAGACCCTTATATGGCTCTGTTCCCTAATGGGTCCAGGATGATGCCACTTATCAGTCCTGGTGACTCAGTTGAGGAGTGTATTATTCTCAAGCATGTATTCTTGGCTCTGTGGGTTTATACTAAGTCCTGGATCCTAAAGGAAGGATCTCTTATTCTCCCTTTAAAAGTCCCATTAAACTTTAAGCTATGACTACCACATGGTAACCTAAGTCTAGCAAGCAAGGAAAGGAAGCACAATACTGGTAGAGGTCATTGACTGATCAGGAGGAGGAGATAAGGCTACTACCACACAATGGGGCCCAGAAAGAATAAAGTCGGTACTCAAGTAATCTACTGACTTTAGTCAAGAAATGGACAAGCACAGAGGTGCATGGGTGGCTTAATTGATTAAGCATCTGCCTTCAGCTCAGGTTTAGCCCCATGTCAGGCTCCCTGCTCAGCAGAGAGTTTGCTTCTCCCTCTCTGACCTTCCACCCACTTCTTTGAGTGCTTGCTCACTCTCTCTCGCTCTCTATTAAATAAGTAAATAAATAAAAACTTTTTTTTTTAAAGAAAGAAATGGACAAGTATAGCAGCTACATGTATGGCATGGTTACCAAGGGCCAGGAACTCCATGATGACTGTCTAAGCCATCCTACTAGGTAAGCCACCTAGACTATGAGAAGTGCCAGACTAGGGTGAAAGAAATCTGGAATGGATCATAGAGGAAGGAGACAATGAGTGTCAATTTCAACCTTAAGACCAACCTTGTTGGGAATGGCTGACACTCACCTTACTCACTTTCCTCTTGTAAATTTCTCCAGCAAGAGAGACCACCCATGGGGTGCCTGGGTGGCTCGGTGGGTTGAGGCCTCTGCCTTTGGCTCGGGTCGTGATCCCAGGGTCCTGGGGTCGAGCCCCACATTGGGCTCTCTGCTCGCTGGGGAGCCTGCTTCCTCCTGTCTATTTGCCTACTTGTGATCTCTCTCTGTCAAATAAATAAATAAAATCTTTAAAAAAAGAAAAAAAAGAGAGACCACCCAGACACTTGAAGGAGCTCTTTTCAGATGGAATGACTTCCTATATGAATCAGGTGACACTAAGTGGTACAAGGGTGGCCCATATTGGATTCTGGGATGTAACACCTAGATCCTTTCTTCAGAAGGAATGTATTCATCCCATAGTTGTTGTTGATAGGCTATAGCTGATATGCTCTCTGGAAATTGAAGGGAGCTGCCTCATCCAAGCCATACCTTCTCCCAGGGGCAGTCTAATCGAATCACTTGATGATTCAGGGGTGCATCTTGTCATGATGCAAACAAATATTAATGGATATCCCAACTCCAAACCTCCCATAGGTCTCTGTCAGTTTCTCCTTTTACCCAATCCTCTTCTCTCATTCTTTTATTGGCGGTGTTCTAAAAAGTATTCCTTCATAAATAACCCTCGTGCAAATATATACCTCAGAGTCTGTTTTCTAAGCAACTAGACCTGAGGTAAGTGCTCTTACTGCTTTCAGGCTTTTCAACATGCTCATACGTCAGCTTGAAGTGCCCTTGCCTGTCTTCAGCTTTACCTAAGCCAGTGATTTTCAACTCTTGCTTCCCATTAAAATTACTTAATTGCTTAAAAAAAATTCTGAGCACCTATCCCTGAAGTGATGAAATCAGAATCTCTGAGCATGGAGCCCTAACATCTATATTTTCCAAAGGCTCTCTTGATGTTTCTGATGCATAATGATGGTTTAAAACTACTGATCTTACCAGTGCTTGCTTATCTTTTGGATATCAACTAGCTATCCCTTCTTCTGAAAAGTTCTCCATGATCTGATTCCTTAAAGAATTCCGACACTTACTGCCCTCTGTGCTTACCTCCAAATGGGGACTTCTCACACTCTATAATTACCTGCTTCCTGATCGTTTTTGTCTACCAGACTATGAACTCCTTGAGAGAGAGAGATTATACCTTAATCATTGCAGTAATGCCAATTACTGCAGACACAATAGCCATGTGTCTGAAACTTACTTCTGTCTCTCTACATATATGTTAAGTAAGTGGGATATAGATTTGGGAGTCACTGGCTTTCAGATAGTAACGAAAGCTGGGAATGAGGATAAGATTACTATGGAAAATGTACAAGTGTCCATCTTTCTTACATATGAGAACTCTTTTTTAACATTAAAGTTCTAATTACAACAGAAAATCCAACATATGTTTGAAACAATTAAAATATGTCTATGGGGAAACTTAGTACATTTATTTTTTTAGATAGTACACATTTGGTTTCAAGGGTTTCTTTTGATTATGCAGAAATCTGCTCAAGAATTTTCTAGAAGGAGAGTAGGAACCAGGACAGAACCTTTGGAACATTGATACATAAGAGTAAATGGGAAAAGAAGTGGTTGCCAAGGGAGAAGGATGGGTCAGAGATAAGTAAAGGCCATTCAGAATGTTGCAGAAGAAAAGAGAGGATGGAATGTTAAGCTGCTAATATCTAGAAAGGTTAGATAACAGTAGGTTTTGGCTATGGATTTCACCTTTTAACTTCCTTTCTTCCCTTAACCCAACCACAGCCTTTTTGAGAAGAGTGGGTTGCCAACACCCTATGTTATGACCTTTACCCTTAAATGTACAACTCTGTATATTGGAGCAATCAGATTCTCTCTCTTTCCTCTCTTGAGAATTTGAATTAGAAGTTACAAGCATGGGCAAATTAAGATTAGAAGCAAAGCGGAAAGAAACTACACAGTGGGACATGAGGTAGAACCTGGCAATAAAAGCAGAGGCTGTGAGTAATTCAAAGACAAATCCATAGACCATATGAATAAATAAGCAAGTAATTTTACTAATCTAAGTTTTAATTTTCTCTGGGGAAAAAAATAAGCAATTTGGATTTGATTGATTTTTTACATTTGACCAGAATTTATTTATTCATTCATGTGCCCATAATGCACTGTTAGACACACTCGTTCATTTTGTTGGCAAATCCTGTCAGTTCTGCCTTCAAAATATATTAAGAATCCTACTATTGCTTTGTGTATTGTGACCATTCTGCCCCAAGTCACTATCTTCTCTCTTCTGGATTATTGTAATTAGGCCTTTAATTGGTCTTCCTGCCTCTCACCTAATCCCCACTACAATTTAACCTTCATAAAGCACCTAATGTAATTCTTCAAAAACCAAGACAGATCATATTATTCCTCTGATTAAGTCCTCCAAACAGTTCCTTTGTCACTCAAAGTAAAAGGCCAAGTCTCTTCTAGTTGCATTCCTGCCTCATCAAAGCTCACTACCACCCTCTTGTCACCCTCCTTTACTCTATTTACCTGTTCACCCTTCTTTACTCTATTCTGGTATCACCAGCCTACTAAGTTTTGCTCCAATGCCCAAAAAGTCTTCCCAATACAGGGCCTTTACACATACTGTTCTCTCTGGCCAGAAAGAGAAATCTGCTTTGTTGGTTTCCTCCCTTCCACGGGCGTCTGCTTAATTTTCACCATGTCATTACGGTCTTTCCCGGTCACTGCTTAAATATCATAGATCCTCTTGCAATGTCATAATGCTCCATCTCCTTTCCCTGGGTTATTCTGTGCATCTATCCCTTGGTCAGCTTCATTTACTGCAGTGCCTAGAACAGTGTCTGGGCTGTGGCTGGCATTCAAAAGAAAATATTTTTTGAATAAATGAACTGTTAAAAGAGTCTACTTGTGAGAGCAGGAAAAACTCAGAATTCTACCTGAGGATTTTACAGTGATTTTGCATTGAGAAATAATCCTCTATATATCAAATTTGGCAGGGAATTCTCTCTGCTTTTTTTCTTTTTTGAATGGTACCGTGATGTCATTTCTCCCATGACCATTCATCGAGTAGGTGTTTCTATGGTTACAGTGTTATTTCTAGTCAGAATCCTTCTGAGGAGAAACCTGAATTTGGTATCCCATAAGTCAAGATTCCCATGACATACTATTAAGATAGAGATGGATTTTCACAAACCAGCTTCCTGTGTCATTCACCAAATTATTGGAAAGGTGGAGTGGAAGACATATTTAGAAGCTTACTCTGAATCTGAAAAATAGCATTGTGGGAAATAAACAAAATGAGTTACCAGAACATCTGCTCATTAGTGAGGGTCGCAATGAACTCAATCCACTTTTACCTTGCTTCCCACCACTGGAACCCTGGTGTACCCCTTGTCATTATCCCCTCATCTTTATACCCAGTCAAGCTGTGGATTCCATAGACTGCTTATCCTTTCTGTTCTATTCTGGGAATTGGAACAGAAGTACAGGCAGGTGTACCTCTAGAGCCTAACTTGTGAGTTTACCCTAGAAGACAAATGAAGTATGGCTAATGTTGACAGTCAGTGAGTACATGGGGAGCTGGCTGCTTTGGAACATTACAGAGGTGCTAACCACACAATTTAGACCCATGCCTTAGCTCCTTAAGTTTAGCGTCTACATAGCCAGCATAGAGAACCATGGAGAAGATACAAAATTGTATTTTTAGTTTTGTCTCTTTTTTTCTTTTTGGTGCCCCCTCTATCCTGGTGGCTCTTCTTCCCACCCATTTCTAATCTACTCATAAACTGCCTAGGGATGAACTGTATACGGTTCTGTTGTTAATGAATTATGAAAATGTGAAAACATTTCTGTAACTATTCAGATATCTTCATGAAATCTTTAAGGAACATTGTAAAATGCAAATTAAGTTGCAAATGTATGACCCAAATAAAACGACTTTCATGTCCAAGCCCAGCTTTATAAAGAGCTCAAAGCCAGTATCAATGTAATCACTGAAAAGCAGTTTATGTTTTTGTTGAAATCTCTCCAAAATATGGCAAGAGGAATTGGGTCTTAAATACTAGTGCAGTGTATTCCTACTCTGTGCCTTGTTGGGGCTGTTTGATAGTTTTCTCTCCATAGGCTATCTAGCTCTGCTTGCTCAAGCCTGTTCCCTCAGCACGCTTAAAAACAAACAAAACAACAACAACAAAAACTTTGTTCAGGACTTATCATGTGTCCCAGAGTTCATACAGTCCTTGAAAGAACTAAGCTTTCATTCATTTATTCATTCACTAAGTGTTTACTGAGCATATACTATGTACCATGCACTCTGATAGGAATAAGAACTGACTTGTGTTTAATAAAATGAATATATAGTGTGTGCATTGTGGAGCAGGGTAGGGAGGTATGATATAATCAGCATATTGTCAAGCAAGAAGTGACAAATTCTGCGAATCAAATAAGTGAATAAAATCATAAAAGAGTCTCTGATCCTTCTGGATAACTCAATTCCTTATTTCCTTGGTGAATAGCCTCATTGCTTCTCTATCATTAAAGTTTTCCCTCCACTAACCCTTCCAAATTGAAAAGAATTCAAGGCACCACTCTAACTTGAGTTTTAAGATCTACCTTTTTGCAGATATATTTTATGACTAAATTGTTCTGTCTGTCTGACATAGGTCATTAGCTTCTTGACTAAGATCTATGCCTTTTTCTAAGTCTATCCCTGCACTAAGTAGCTGCTATTTTACAAATAATAAATAAAAAATGGTGATGACTCTCTGAGTGTTTGTGATCTACTCACTGGCTTCTAAAACACATCTTTCATTTCTTCTGCTGGGAAATACATTAAATGCTTCTCTGAGTAATTGAAAAAGTTAGTTTAGCTGTTCATGTCAACATTTTAAAAGCGCTGAGTGAGAGTAGATAGAATCAATGATTAGGTGAACTGACTTCCTGGGACCTTAGACTTTGAGTATAAAGAAATATGGCACCTTCTCTGTGCCCAAGAAGGGTACAGCTGTTTGGATTCTTATGTAATCAATTATAAATGAAAGAGAAATTTTGCTTAATAAAATGAACTCAGTCACACATAGCTGGCTGTGGGGCACATCCCCTTCAGAAATGTGACTTGGGAGCTATGTTTGCAATTTCTCTTAGCCAAAATAGCCTCAGACTCCTGAGTCCTTCATAGGATTTCATCTAATGTAATTTCCTGCTGTTGAAATGAGAATTCTTAAAACACTACAGGTTTCATAGCAAAAAAAGCCACACGTGGCTTGGAAGCTCCAATGGAGAGAACTGCACCAGACTCGGACAAGCTGCCCTGATGCTCAATTTCCTCTGACTTCGTGTTGGCCTTGAAATTACAATTTTAGGGCTTTCACTCTTGCTTAGACTCCTTCCACACAAGGCTTGCCATGTATGTGTGTAGTAACCATTGCTGTTAGAATGCTAATATGTAGTCAGAAAGCTAAAAGTTTGAATTAATAGATACACATTTTAAGTTATTAGGAAAAATTGGGACAATACTTAGTTGCTATTTGGCATCAAATAATCAAGTATTTAACTTTCTCACTGAATTTATCAGTCTTATTCAGTTAGTGCATCTCATTACAATTAAGCACTGCATTCATTCTAGTGGGAATTTGAGTGAAATCAGACTCCATGAACTTCCCAGGATAGACTGGAACATGCAGACCTAAACAGGATTCCTCACAACCTTCAATAATCTCCAAAACAGCTGCTCCAAATTCCAGCACAGATCCTAATTTCTTAGCATTTGGGGGACTCTGGAATGGACCAGAGATTTGGAACCTTGTCTTACATTGGGACTAGCAGGTATAAAGTCATGATAATAAAGCCTTCCACTCTCTTTCACTGTTCTCGAGTTGTTTTAGTGAAGTGGACCCAGAGGAAAACATGAAGTTGTCCATCCAAACTAAAATAAAAAGCATCCAAAAAGCAAAAAGATCAAAACAAATGTCTTTACATATATTTCTCAATGCAGTGCTAGGGGTAGTAAAAGAGTCTTGCATAGACTTTGTTCTTTTTTTGTGTGTCTAAGATCTTAGGAACTATTAGTCTGGCTAACAGCACACCCTGATTTGACTCTAGGTAGTGACACTTAGAAAACTGTAGAGATTTGGGTGTGAAATGAAGTGACTTACACAATCCCTATGTGCAGTATTTGTCCCTATGAGGATCAGCTGACCCAAAGTTTACCATTGGCTGTAGGCTTCTGGTACATGTGTCTGTAATAACTTCAAGTAAGGCTTTTCTGTGTAGACTTTTCTTTGCAACTGTCTCCCAATTAGATTTGTAGAACATATTCATGACTTACATTGATCTGACTTTCTTCTCTTTATTTTTACATTTAATTTAATTTAATTTAATTTTTAAAAATTTCTTAAAATGAACCTTTTTTTAGGTACTTGTATATTTTTAAATATTTTTTATTAACATATAATGTAATATTTGCCCCAGGGGTACAGGTCTGTGAATCATCAGACTTACACATTTCACAGTACTCACCATAGCGCATACCCTCCCCAGTGTCCATAACCCGGCCTACCTATCACTATCCCCTTACCCGCAGCAACCCTCAGTTTGTTTCATGAGGTTAAGAGTCTCTTATGATTTGTCTCCCTCCTGATCCCATCTTGTTTCATTTTCTCTCCATCCCCCACAACCCCCCATCCTGCTTCTCAAATTCTTCGTATCAGGGAGATCATATGATAATGGTCGTTCTGATTAACATACAATGTGTTATTTGTTTCAGGGATACAGGTATTTTTACATTTAATTTTAATTCTCCGCAAAGTAGACTATCAAAGGATTTGAGATTTTAAAGTGTTTTGAATTGTCTTTTTTATAAATTCCTGGCAGTTATAGAAAATGTTAAAGCAAAATTTGTGGTTTTTTATTCTGAATTTCCAAAATTTATTCAAACACTGACCATTACTCAGATATGAGCAATAAGTACATGAAGAGAGATTTAGCAACAGCTTGAGACAAAATCATGAACAGTTTTGGTACATGGATAACAAGAACAAGTCAGTGCCAGTGGAAGAAAAGGTGAAAAACAATTAACGATCTGTACAAACTTCTGTAAAGATTCAGGAGTGGAAGCAACTACTACCCACATAAGCCCTGAAATGTTGGGGAGTCTGTGGAGGCCACATCAATACTTGCTACCTGGCAAGAACATTTTGGCACCATGGAAATATAGGGACACTGGGAAGAATTTTATAAAGGTCATTTGAGAGTGGCTAGGTTTTAAATTTATGGTGCTCAATCCACAAGTTGAAATTTGCATGATAGAAAAAGATTTAAGTCCTGGATAAACTAACTGTCTTTTACCACTTTTAAGTTGACACCTGCCTACTCTTATGGTCCAGAGTGTCACGACTGTTGATACTGACAGGTGGTTGAAGATTTCCGGTAGATGGAGGCTTTGCAAGGAAGCTCCTTCTTGATCTGGCCAATGACGCAGAGTGTCTTTTTTGCTCAGTCTTTCGTCTAGTAATGCTTCCTCACTGGAGGTGTAGAGCACACTAGTTCTTGTTCAAGTGCAAGGAGTTCTTTCTGTAATGACCTTCTGTAGATCCAGGAAGCTGTGTGCCTCTGACAACCCAATTATATCACAAGCCAGACAGACCACACTGTGTTGGCTCTGGTGAATGGGCCAGGAAGCAAAATGATAAATTTTTATGATAAGTCTTGATTGTTGGACAGGAGGAGAAAAGACCCCTAACCCCACCCCAATTTTCTTTTTCATTAGCCTCCTGATACTATCTCCTGAATAACAACGGAAGTCAGCAGCCTATAAATACTACACAAGTTTCCAATACTAAAAGCTGATAAAGTTTATTGTACTTGTAAAATAGAAGGAAATGCTTTCAGTTTCCTATTTACAGGTCTCTAGGGACATTCCAGGTATAATTTATGGCTTCAATTTAAAAATGTAGTGTCCCTTCACACATGTTCTTTCTTCTTTTGCTTTCTTTTCTCTTTGGTGTTTTATGTCTCAAGCACAACATGTAGATGACCAGGCACAACCTCAAACCTTCCCTTACATACTTTTATTTTTGTTACATCTTTTTAATTACCCCTTTAAAGGTAGTTCTCTCATAAGTTTCCATTTGTTTTCCATTTCTTTTTCTAGTCTCTTCTTAGTTGACACATAGACTATTCTTTCCACATATTTAAGTGTCCTCCTACCCCATGTTTGTATTCTGAAACTACCATTTTTGTAACGGTGTCCTCATAAATTTAGAGATTAACATACGGCTGGTAGTCTGCAACGAAAAATATAAAATATTGTCCATTTCCAGTAATGCTCACCTAGATTTTGTCATTGCTTTATATGGAGGAAAATCTTCTGAGTGTTTGATGAATGGACTCTAAATTTAAAATGCTCAAAAAAAGGGGTGGGGGAGGGTGCTTCCAGAAACCTCTTGTCGTAGATGCTCTGCTTACTGATTATCCAGTGCTGTTCCTAGGTTCTGGAAACCTGGGCTTTCCCTGCACATAAAAATGACAATGACTGTGGGGACCATCTGGTGTAATATCTCCTTGCATTCATACCACTCCTGGTTTCATTATTTGTAAGTTGCTGCATTTTAAAAGCAAGTTTGGACTTGAATTATCACCCTGTGTTCTTGGAATTACTGTGCCTTTAACCTTTAATGAATTGCACTTTACTCCACACAATATACCAGAAGGAAGGGGTAGCGGCAGCATCTTCGTTTCCAGATGAGATGGGAGAGAATGGTGTTGTGTTCCTTTATTTATCATACAAACCAGCTGACAAAGAGGCCATTCAAGAATGCTGGCTAACAACGTTAGAAGTTCAGAGCTTTGCCAAGTGAGGCTTATAAAATGTAGGAGTGTTTTCACCCATGCCTTTTACTAGAATGTTATTTATATCCACATATAGAAAGACATGGTGCAAAATAATGAATACTATTTTAGAGCAGTGGTGAATTGCCTTATTAATTATTATTTAAAAATAATAATACCTGACATTCATTGAGGCTTACTATTTGCCAGAAGTTGAGATGGATTATATACATATTTTCTCATTTAAATTTCATAAGAAAACTGAAGGAAAGACTATTGTCCTCAACTTACAGAAGACAAAAATGGGGCTTAAATAGGTGATATAATTCACTCAAGGTCACATAGGTAGAAACAGGTTTAAAATTCAGCTCTTTTTGATTCCAAAATCCAAAATTTTGATTCCAAATCCAAACCAAATTCCAAATCCAAATCTTTAACCAACTATAATTTTAAAAGCTCTATTTTGAGTCACTATATGTATGCCCTGAGTTAACTGTTTTTTTTTTTTAAGATTTTATTTACTTACTTGAGAGAACAAGCGAGAGAGAGAGAGAGAGAGAGCACGCATTAACAAGGGGAGGGGCAGAGAGAGAGGGAGAAGCAGGCTCCCCACTGAGCAGGGGGCCCAATGCAGGGCTTAATCCCAGGACCCCAAGATGATTACCAGAGCCGAAGGTAAACACTTAACCGACTGAGCCACCCAGGTGCCCTAGTAACTGCTTTTTGAGGTATTAAGTAAACATTTGGAAATCGTTTGCTTTTTTTGTGTTTCAGTAAGAACAATCTGGATAACACTATGCTTGATCTTTCATTAAAGAGACATTATACTCTGACAGGAGAATAGAAATTACATAAACAAGAGAAATATTAATAATTAAATATTACATAATGACTTTATACTAGCCTGCAAACTTTAATTTTTATTTCTAAAACTTAAGCAATTTTTTTCTCTATAACTTTGGAGTTGGAAGAATTCTGTCTAACCTACTCCAAAATACCTCATTTATCTTTTCTAACCCAAAGTGTAACTCTGCTCCATAATATTCTTCTAGATGTGAAAAAATTTCAGCAAAAAATAAAACTCTTTTATTGAAACTGTGGGTCTTAAACAGCATTGGTGAGCAGTATAAATACTGTAATTCTTGATAAATTACTATATAAATTCAGTACTCAAAGATTTGTGCAGTTTGGGTCTAAATCCATTTCTATTTTTTTTTTTTTTTTACCACTCAGAACCATTCTTCACCCAAACTGGTCTCCCAACCAGTTTTTTGTGTATGTGTGTGTGTTTTCTTCCATTTAGAATGTCTTTTCTCCTGTTAATTCCCTTATTTCCATTCTTTTGTACTATTTGACTCTTTATAAATAGAACTGTTTTATTCTGTAGTCATTGTCTCTAATTCTCTCACAGTCATTATAAGCATCTGAGGTCAAAACTATGTTTTTGTTCCTTTTCCCCACAAAAAAGTCTTAATCAGTTTTTTTCAATGTCCATTATATGGCAGCCCTCTAACCAGATTTTTTAAATAGACTATTTTTAAGAATAGACTTATATTTACAGAAAAATTAAGAATGTAGTATGTAGAGTTTCTATATACCTCACTCAATTTCCTCTATTAATATCTTACACTGTTGTGATACAATTGCTATATGCACCTAGTGAACCACTGTTGATGCATTAGTACTAAGTAAGTCCATAGTGTTGGGTTGCTTTTATGTAAGTCCCGGGAGGGGGGGGCAGGGACAGGGTCAGTTTAAGTTTTACTGTATAAACAACAAAATCACTGTTTAACCAGATGGAATTGCTCTGGCTAAGGCCAGATGTGTAAGGCCCTTATACATAGTGTACCCAGATTTCCTTAGTTTTTAACTAAATGTCTTTTTCTGTTCTGAGATCCCATAAAAATACCATATCATGGTATTCATGGCTTCGTAGCCTACTTTTGGCTCTGGGAGTTTTTAGATTTTCCCTGTTTTTGATGACCTTGGTAGTTTTGAAGGGTAGTGATCAAATGTTTTATAGGTTGCTCCTCTAGTGGCATTTGATGTTTTCCTGATGGTTAGACTGGTGTTAGAAGTTTTGTGGGAGGAAGACCTCCAAGAACCACTGTCATTACATCATATTAAAAGTACACAGTATTAGTGTGATTTATCACTATTGATATATCTTTGTTCACTTTAGCTAAGGTATTGTTTTTCAAGCTTTTTCACTGTAAAGTTATGTACCTCCTGTCCCTGTCCTATTTCCCAACTTATACTATTTGAAAGGATGCCACCGTGTATGACCTGTACTTAGGAATGGTGATTTATGGAAGGCAGAGTATCTACATAAATCACTTGGAATTCTTCTGCAAGAGAGATTTCTCTTCTTCCTACTTTTTAATTTATTCAACAATTTATGTCAGTATGGACTTCTGGATATTTATTTTACATTGTGTGTTATAGTCCAGTAGCACTTTATTTCTCAAATTGTTTCAGCTTTGGCCATTAGGAGTTCTTCCAGTTGGTTCCTGCTTCTCTCTTCAATATATCCCCATCAGTGTAGGGGGTTTTATCGTTGTTTGCTTTTTGAGCACTTCCCTACTTGCTGGCACTATAGATGCTCTAGGCATATCTTGGATATTCCCTGCCTCAGTGCCCAAATCAGCCACTTCTTTAAGAAGCCCTGGTTTCTTTATTGGTCTTTGTTACTAAGGGCTGGGTGCTAAGTATGCCCATTTTACTGGTGTGTGGTTACTTCTAGATCATGTTAGCTGACATAGCAAAGAAATGTATGTATGTATCATAACCCAGATATATACACATATCTAGAAGTATTTCTGTATATAAACATTTGTATCTATATTAAGCTAAATATGAGTTCATATTTATATCTCTAGCTTTAATCTGTTTCCACATGGCTCATTCTAGCCTCATTTTCTTGTTTATCTGTAAATTTCCACTCCAGTGGTAACTACCATCCACTTACTTTTTTGTTCAATTCCAGTATACATAGACAGTGGTTTCAGAATTTTTTGCTCATACCACCATGAGGACAACTCTATCAACAAGACTACAGCGCTATGTGCAAATTCCTTTGGCCGCTAGTCTTACAGGCTCTGCTACTTTTCAAAGTTGTTTAGCGCTCCCCCACCTCCTTCAGTAAGCTTTTTCCATACATTTGTAATCAGTACGGTTAGGTCTTCTCGTCACAGTCTGTCTTCCTTTATGAGATCTTCTTACCTTCTAGATAGGTTTTTTAAATTTGCATATATTAATGTTCACGCTTTGTGCTGTAAAGTTCTGTAAGTTTGGGGGAGAAAAAAACAAACAAACAAACAAACAATGCCTGGTATTATATAGTATAGTTTTACTGCCACAAAAATCCCCTGTTCTTCATGTTTTTGACCCTTTTCCCCTTCCCCAAATTCTTGGTAACTACTGATGTTTTTATTATCTCTGTAGTTTTGCCTTTTACAAAATGTCATATAATTAAAATCATGTGTAGCCTTTTCAGACTGGCTATCCTTACTCCACCATTTAAGATTCTCTTGTGTCTTTCCATGGCTTATTAGCTCTTTTCTTTTTATTGCTCAATAATTCTATTTTCTAAATATACCACACTTTCTTTGTTTATCCATGTACCTATTGAAGGACATCTGGGTTACTTCTGGTTTGGGGTTATTATGAATAAAGTTTCTATAAACATTTGTGTGCTGAGTTTTTGTGTGAATATAATTTTTCAAATCAGGGTGCACCTCTTGGAGTGTAATTGCTGGATCATATGGTAAGACTAAAGTTTCTTCTAAAGTTTGAAACTGCCAAACTGCCTTCCAAATTAGGAGTACCATTCTGTGTTCCCACCAGTAAAAAATGAGAGTTCCTGTTGCTCCAAATCCTTACCAGCATTTGCTGTTGTCAGTGTTTTTGATTTTAGTTAATCTAATTGGTATATAGTGGTGTCTCATTGTTGTTTAATATACAATTCCCCCATGACATATGATGTTAAGTGTCTTTTTGTATTCTGGTTTACCATCTCTGTATCTTATTTGGTGAGGTGTCTGTTCAGATCTTTTGCCCATTTTTAAATTGGGGTTGCTTTCTTACTACTGAATTTTTAAGAATTCTTTTTATATTTTGGATATAAGATATTTACCAATTATGTGGTTTTTTTTTTTTAAACCTTTCTTTTCTTTTTTTTTTAAGATTTTATTTATTTATTTGACAGAGAGAGATCACAGTAGACAGAGAGGCAGGCAGAGAGAGAGGGAAGCAGGCTCCCCGCTGAGCAGAGAGCCCGATGCGGGACTCTATCCCAGGACCCTGAGATCATGACCTAAGCCGAAGGCAGTGGTTTAACCCACTGAGCCACCCAGGCGCCCTACCAATTATGTGTTTTAAGAACATGTTTTGCCGACGTGGATGGAACTAGAGGGTATCATGCTTAGTGAAATAAGTCAATCAGAGAAAGACAACTACCATATGATCTCCCTGATATGAGGAAGTGAAGATGCAACATGGGGGGTTGGGGGGGTAGGAAAAGAAGAAAAGAAACAAGATGGGATTGGGAGGGAGACAAACCATAAGTGACTCTTAATCTCACAAAACAAACTGAGGGTTGCTGGGGGGAGGGGGGTCAGGAAAGGGGGGTGGGGTAATGGACATTGGGGAGGGTATGTGCTATGGTTAGTGCTGTGAAGTGTGTAAACCTGGCGATTCACAGACATGTACCCCTGG